>JAPFBL010000883.1:6550000-6730516 GCA_026182355.1 Hermatobates lingyangjiaoensis | reverse complement strand
TAATTTGGAAAGAAAATAAAAATATACAAAACAATTAACGTAAAATAAAAATTATGAGAGAAAGTAAGAAGTAATGTTATGTAAATGTATTCATATTTGTGTGACTACAGAAGGAAGTTCAAGGTCTTCTTTTAATGCAATACAATAATATAATTCATTAATGTGATATATTACTATATATAATATATAATTTAATTTAATGAGTAATAATATTATACAATAATTATTATGGTTATTTTAAAGCTTTAATGAAGTATTTTGCTTCTTCAATATTTATAGTAAAAAATATATTTTATAGACGTCTTCTAAATTCTAGGTATATGGAGGTCATTAAAAGTGAAACTATAATGTAAACTGTTAAAGTGTGGTTTTTGAATATGCAAAACGAAATAATTATTTGCCCTTCTGGAGTTGATATTATATCAACAAAGAAGCGAAAATTAGTCAGTCTTTTTGTAGTGATATAAGCATCCAAAATGATATTGATAAGAACTATTAGTTTGAAATGACCAACTGACATTCTATTTAAAATCTCTGGACTTCACCGCCTATGCTCCTCGCATATGTGAACAACACCGTTACACTCGTACAATGAATACATATGATATACAGATATATTTAAATAAAAATTAACCATTGAAAGATCAATTTTTTTTTATTTGCAAAATATTGGAGCAGCAAACTTCATTGAAAGCTCAATAGATGAAGGGAACCTTTGAACAAAGTTTTAAATTATGTTAAGGTTTTTTTGAAATCATTCAGTTGTAAAGTTTAATTCGATAACGAGCTGATATTGAAAACTCGACGGGCAATTGACAAATGAAACGAACTTGTTGAATGGAAGTTTGAGTCAGGTTCAGAAATACAAGAATGCGGACTGAAAGATTATAATTATAAAGTGGGCAAGCGTGAGACTAAAGCGCTCGTTAAAGTATAACTACTTTTTTGCTTCAACTTCGTAAAATCAATGAGACTTTTTAGAAAGTGCAAATGTTCGCTGACAGGCATAGGTCTTTCTCCCCTCGCCAACTAACAAATTTTTTTCAATTATTTATAACCCCTTTCAAACCTTCAAAACCGTAATTTACTTTTAATAAAAACTTAAATAATTATTTCATTCTAAGTGATTTTTTTTAAAATCATCTAAAACTTATACAAACGAAAAAAATCCTATTTTAAAACAACATATATTTTATAAATAATCTAAAACATTTTGCCAGATTTGAAACTGGTCAAATGGGAAGAATAATTCCCAGCTATGTTTTAAATTTATCTATAGTTACTAGATTAGGTTAGATGTTAGTCGAAGTTTCTACAAGGGAACACTCATAGGCCGAACATTAGTTCTCTGTGGTACCACACATAAAGAAGACTGATTTCTGTATTGGGAGTCTTAAATTTCGCCTAACTCAAGAGTATTTAGAGTAGGGGTCTGTAACGAGTACCTGACATCGTACAGACTCGAGTCCGATGGACCTCGAGGGATCCTCAAATATGAGGGATGAATTCCTCATATTTATTCACCTCTCACATGAATAAATTGGGGGCCAGAGTGGGTATTGAACCCCGGATATGCCAGTCCAAAGATGAGCACGTTACCACTGCGACAACCTGCCTCCTTCATTGTGAGTAACAACCCCTGTGATACTCCCAACAGTAATATTATAACAAACAATTTAGATATTATATATATGTATATATGTGAGTATATCATAAAATCTTTATATTGTTACTATTAAAAGGAAGAATGTATGTATGTTGTTATAAACAGATATAATAACATAGGACTTAATAGTATTGGGCCGGTCAGCCTGTAGCTGTAGTTGGATGCAGCCTGCTTGTTTGTCATGGTCAGCGGGTTTGCACGGTTAAACCAGCAAACCAATATACCTTTCTGCCACATATTCTTTTAACAATAAACTCACACAGTCTTTAGTCTTCTCCACCTCAAGTCGTATTCTGTTTAGGTTGTATATATATAATAATTGTATTAGGTAGGTTTTGTTTTTGAGAGCTAGGTCTTAAAAAGAAGGTACTCCTTCCTGTGCCAACGTTTCGATATATTTGTACATCATCTTCAGGGCTAAAATTAGATTAAGTTTTATAATACTTTTAACAAAACAATCTACAACCTATGTAAGAAACTAAAATATTGACAACAATACATATAATACAACAGGTTATTTTACAATCAGAGTTCCTATTCTAATGTAAACATCTACTTTACAAATCAAACCAAAAAAGGAAATTAATTTCACCTTGGAATGTATGCTTATTGGTTATTTATGCATACATTCCAAAGTAAATTTTTTTTTTGGTTTATTTTGTAAATAGATGTTTACATTAGAATAATAACTCTGATTGTAAAATAACCTATTGCATTTATGTGTTGTTGTCAATATTTTAGTTTCTTACAAAGGTTTTAGATTGTTTTGTCAAAAGTATTACAAAATTAATCTAATTTTAACCCTGAAGATGATGTACAAATACATCGAAACGTTGGCCTAGGAAAGGGTACTACCTTTTATAAAACCTAGCCCTCAAAAACTAAACCTACCAAATACAATTGAATTGAAGAGGTCAAGAACAATTTTTGAGAATATATGAAGTTTAAACCACAATGGAAAAAGGAAAACAATAGAAATAAATGCTCTGAAGTCTTTCAATGTATGTCATCAGAGAGCAAACACAGTAAAAACTGAGAAGCAAACATGGAGAAGTAATGGAGAAGGGAGGTAACAAAGCAGCTGGAAACTCAATATGACAATATAGCTTGATAAGAAGAAATACCCAATAAAATTAAAGAACGAAGGACAACAGTAAGAAATTGAATAATAATTGAATAATAATTAAAAGAAAAAAATTAACAAAACATTAAGCTATATTATTTGAACCAATAATCTGGTCAGAGTTCATGTCCAAAGATACTTCCAAGATGTCATGTACATTTCCAAGATCACTACCAAGTCCAATTTGCTTAACTATCCTTTGAATTAAGAATTCATCTAATTTAAATCTCCTCTGACTTATATTGAATAGTTTTTCAGAATGATACTTAATTAGAGCACTTGCTACTATGTTTCTTTCAACATCAGACGAGAGGAATATAAATTTCTTGGAATTTCCTATTTTATGGAATAATTGTTTAAATTAATATGTTGAAACAAAGCACTTGACTCTTCTTGCCTCCTAATAGAATGTTTTGTTGCTTCACTCTAGTAAGTAAACATTTTTCCGTTTGTCCAACATATGAAGAATCACACTTCCAAGGAATCCTATAAACACAACCTTCCTTTTCTTTCCTTTCACAATTATTGACAAATAACTTAAATTATTAAGTCTGTTTAATAATTTACCTCCACTACTGAAAACAACTGAGATATTCTTCTCATATTTTTTCAAAAAGTTCTTCAATAATAGTTTTATTTTGTTCCTTCAAATTTATAAAGCACAATCAATTAATACAATACTACATTGGCTAATCCAATATATTAAAGATTGTGGGTATTTTTTTTTTGAAAAGACACAAAACTTTGACCTAAATAAAGTATTTTGACCAACCTTTCATAACTCTTTTTTTTTGATGTTGTTTATGATAAATAGCTATAACTGTAGTATAAATCAGTTCAACTGCAGGATTTGTTGCAAGAAATGAAGCATAATTGCGAAGACGGACATAACTCCCCACCAGGGGTTCTCAACGTGGATAAATACGAGTAAATAGTAATTTGGGGCTTCATAGTACTTAGTAACTTGTCCAAGCTACTAATGTTATATTCGTAACATATATCAGTACTAAATAACCAAAAAATATCGTAGCAAGGACACCGTTAGAATACTCATTGGGTGGAGAACGTCACCAACAATATTTTCATTAGTTTTCTATAATGTTCAACTATTATAATGTTTTATAAAGTTTTTTCTTACATCATATTCATGATGTTTAATTTTTTTTCAATTTATTTGTGTAAAATTCAAAAACATAAATAATGAAAAATTTGTTGTTATAAAAGCATTTCTGAAACATATTCCAACTTAATGTTGTAATGTATTGGAATTATTCGAAAGTTGCACTTTCTATTTACTAAAATCAAACATTTTCTTGACCATTTACATGCGTATAATTGTGTAGTAGTAATAATAGGCAACACTGTATATTGCAGTGGCAGATCTACAAGCCAACAAACATAGGCCGAACATTGAGCCATTTGAGATACCACCATAATGAAGATTGATTCTACATTGGGAGTCCTAAATTTTGACTAACTCAAGTGTATTTAGAGTTGCGATCAGTAACGAGTACCTGTCATTGTACAGGTTCGGGATTGACGACTTAACCGAAGGACGAAGTGCTCAGACTTATTCACCTCTCACGTGAATAAATCGAGGACCACAGTGGGTATCGAACTTCAGACCCACCAGTTCAGAGGTGAGCACGTTAACTACTGAGCTAACCTAGCCTCCCCCCCCCCACCCCAACTGCGCATATTTGTGTATTTTTAGTCATCATGGGAAAGGGGGGGGGGGGGTCACAGTTGGTAAAATACCTGTCAGGGGGTCCACAAGAAAACTATAGATGGCGAACCCCTGCTGTACACAATAAAAACTTCAAAATTTAAAATCTCTTAAAGGACACTCGACAGTCTAAAGAGAAAACAAAGCATTTCGAGAGACCCTCATTACTCTTAGGTGTAGCTTACATATTGATGTAGTCGAATGAAATGGACCAGTTAGCTAAAAATTGCCAACAGTTGTCTGGTACTGGTCTGGTACAACTCAACTTCACTACTACACTCCTGAGAATTCTTTTTATGCAGTTTTTAAAAAAATAGTGGTAAACTAGATTCAAATTGTATTTTAGATGTTCCATCAAATAGATATTTTTATTTAAATAAAAATATTGTTTAATGAGCAAAAGTTTATTAAATATTTATATGAGCAGTACTGATGCATTGTTGTTTCTGAATATCAAGCCACAGATTTCATTGTTTCAGAGTAGATTATTAGACTTACTTGTCCACTAAAGTTATTCTGTTTACGTCACTACTCATTTTCTTCCTTTAGTAAACTTTTAATCAATGTTAAAGTCTACGTCCAGTCCTTTTTTACAATTTATCACATCATATTCAGTTCCATACATAATGCATCGAGTACGTAATCCTAAAATTCTTTATCTCATTCACTTTTTTGCTCAATTCTAATATTGGAAAAATAAAAATTCAAGAAAATGATATTCAACTGGAACAAACATTCAGTGTTTCTGATTGCACAAGCTAAATAGCGTGTATGCTCAAGCCACTAAATTAACATGTATCTTGTAGACCCATTATGTAATTTTATATCCTGACAGTAGCTAAGAACTCACCTGTCAAACACAATAATTCATCAAGTAAGCTATTTTTTCCTCTGATTAGTTAACAAGTTTCTTCATGAGATATATTAAATGGGATCACAATTACAGATTTATTAAAATGCCGTAAATAATAGTATACTTGTACAGTTTATATAATATTTAATGCAAAATTATTTAAAATAAGTGAAATAACTGAAATTGGCTTCCAAAATTTAATATCCTCCAGAATTTGAAAATGTAATTAACAATTGCTTACTACGAACTTTATGCAACCATTATTCAAGATATTAAATAGGAGAAATATATAGAGTAATTGTGTAAGGGGAAGTCAATAAATTAAAAGCTGGATGAAATAAATGTTTTAAGAAGTATATAAAAGTATAAATACAGGGCAATATATTATATGATATAAAAATTTTTTAAATTGAGTTTGAATGGAATTAGTGTGACATACAAGAGCTTTGTTTGTTAAATGTCACCGTCTGTTTAGCTCTGGATCAACGTAGGCAAACAGCAAATCCCGCAGTGTCTCATCAGACATTCCTTATCATTGTCAAAATACCAATCTTATCAGTTATATTCTATTTTATGGTTGTTGTGCAATGTTTGTTACTTTAGACCGTCATACTTGATTAAGATTTGTGAATTTTGCTAGTAGTCCTTTTTTTAAGCATGTATGTTAAAAACATAACCTTAGTTGGCAGAAACTTGCTTTTTTATAAGTTTCTCTATCTTCCTAATAAGGATTTCGTTGTTGTATCTAAACTATATAACAAACTTCCTACTACTCCTACATTGGAGAAACCACTACGACTCTGTCAAGGAGGCTCACAATGCATCTGATGTCTGGAGCTCCCAAGAAACACTTAGAGCAAATTTAGAAGACCAAATTGATAAGAGACATTATTGGGGTAGGTACTAAAATCATTTAAAATAAAAGAGATTAACACAGACTTAATATTAATGAAGCTGTAAGTAAATAAAAAATGAAACTCCATATCAATATTCAGTTAGAAAACAGCCATAGGAGCCTAAAACTATTCGGAACGCAAGGTTAAATAAACCCGTCCCAGGTAATAACAGCGAATCCTTAAGTCACTCACCCCCCCACCAAGCTATGAACAAACAACCTTAATCCCTCTAATTGACTCTACTTTGAGTATATAAAAGCAAAAAGCAATTAAGAATCATTCTCGTTCTGAAGATGGCTCTATGAAGGAGTTGAAACATGTTGACTGTTAACTGTGTAGAAACTTTGTTATATAGTTTAGATACAACAACGAAATCCTTATTTAGGAAGATAGAGAAACTTATAAAGAAGTGAGTTTCTGCCAACTAGGGTTATGTTTTTAATAATATATATTTTTATATAACTTCAAATTGCACAAAACATGACAAAGAAAAAAGATTAAAAACACACTTACTAAATTGTCAATATTTTGAACTGTTGTTTGTCATAGACTAGAAGAGAGGACGAAGTAAGAGATATCTCTATACGTGGAAGGACGGAGCGCGAATCATACATATATATTGATTGACTCTGACGAAGACCGCTTGTTATGCTTGAAAGATCTTAGTTTTTTTTTTTATTTCATATTGTGGTTTGA
Organism: Hermatobates lingyangjiaoensis; assembly: GCA_026182355.1. Lineage (NCBI taxonomy): Eukaryota > Metazoa > Arthropoda > Insecta > Hemiptera > Hermatobatidae > Hermatobates > Hermatobates lingyangjiaoensis. The sequence continues at coordinate 6,723,556 of JAPFBL010000883.1, read as the reverse complement.
TCATTAATTGTTGTTTTACTTGTTTAAGTGAAAACTTGTATATATATTATATATATATATATATATATATATATATTACAGTTTATAAAAAAAAAAACAACAACCCAGTCAAAAGTTCAATTTTAAAGACAGATATCTAGTGTACGGATATATATAAATAATGGGGACTGTGAAACCCAAAAAACACTCGCACATTGGTATGATTACCACCTTATCAAGAAGGCTCACCATGCACTAATGGCTGGGGCACCAAAAAAAATGTGAAAGACAAGCACAACGTTAAATTGACCCGAGGGATGCTGGTTACAAATACTAAAATAATAAAAAAAGAAAGTAACCACCATAAACTGAGAATTTTAGAGGCTATATTAATTAAAAAACTGAAACAACTCCTAAATATTCAAGTGGAATACAGTAGCCGAATTTTAAAGCTCTTTAATTTACTACCTTGCAGGTAGTAACTCAGGCCAAGAGGCCACTCACCCCATAGGATTAACGACCAGCTTATCTTAAACTTGAAGAAAAACAACCCCTACTGTCTTCACTTTGCATGTATAATAAACAGAAAATTCACACAAAAAGTTATTAACGTCCTGACGATGATAGTTGATCATCCGAAACATGTCGACTATAGGAGATGTACTTTATTGTGTAGACGAAATAACAGGATGCTATTAAGAAAATCGGAGGAACTGGTTAAGAAATAGGTATCAGATATTTTTGGTGTCATTTTCAATATGTGTGTGTTAAGGAAGGACTGCTACCAAAATTCGTAAATAAATATATTTTCAATAAAACGCTGTTTATAAAATTCATATATATATATATATTTTTTTTTTTGATAAAAATAAGATCAGAAACGAACAAATAAAAGTTCAGTGTAGATGATAAAACACGGAGAAATTAAAAATACGTACTGCAGTCTCTAATTTTTGGTTTCAACTGTCTTCAGTAGAGATAAGAGAGGGAAACCATGCACACTGGTAGAGAGACAGCTAGTGACCCGTCTCCAAACCAAAAATTAGAGACTGTAAGTGCGTGTTTTAATTTCCGTATGTTTCTTCATCTACATTGTACTATTATTATATAGATATATGTCTTGTTAAATTGTGTACCTATTTTTAAGATCGTTGATGAACTTAAAAAGAAGAACTAGATCCATACCCAAGTTATTCTCTTTTGTCAGTCCAAACACTGTTTTGTTAAGGTGTTTATAGTAATTATGATGTAAAGTTTTTAGTTATGATATTGTGATTAGTATTCAATAAATTGAAGCCGCTATTTTGAATTCATTTGTTTTTACAAGACCATATCAGGATTACACTGAAAATAGTAAATACAATATAAAACCAAGCTGTTCTTCAACCTTCCTGCTCCGATTATTAAAGAATCTTTCTGGATTCTTTAAACCCTCTATAATCTTTTATTGGTCTACGTAATACAAAACGTGTGCTCCTTTTATTACAGAAAGTTCTTAATTTGCGCGAACAAAACTTCTTGGCACTCTAAGAAACGTAATACTTAATAACTTTAAATGTTTCATTGGTAAACTTTTTTACAATAACGATAGTAAATTCCATGGTAATCATAACGAATAGATGAGAATAGCATGAGCTAACAGACTGTCAATAGTGAATGTCTTTAATAACGGAAATTTATGAGCTTTGCGTGACTTAACAGTCAATAGTGAATATCTTCAGTAACGGAAATGTATGAGTACAGCGTGAGTTAACAGTCAGTAGTGAATTAGTGAAGTATTATCACAGATGTGACTATACATTAACACCATAGAATAGGTAAATAATTTATAACCTGGAGTTAGAACACTTCATAAACCAGCAAACATAGTGTTAGTAATAGAAATGAGATTAAATAGGCAGCGATATAGATTAAAAAGGTATTTTAGTTGAAATCATAGATTATGGAAGAAAAATGAAATCTTGTATAAATAATCAGTGAAAATATAATCAAAATAGTCACCATTGAGAAAACAAGATAGAAACATCTGTGAATAAATTAGATGGAAATGCATTTTATTTGATAAAAAGAATTAAGGCTATTACCAAAAGGAATTACAAGATTCAGCTAGCCTCACGTATAGATAACACTTGACATATTAGAGCTCTTTCTTTAATTACAGTCCTGGTGTTGGCTCTAAAACAATCTACGGACCAAGTACGCTATAAGTTTCTGTGGGATTTACTATCTCTATCTAAGACATAGTGGCTTGCAAACTCTGTTTAGATTAATATTTGCAATTTCAAAGTAGCCATTTAAGGAATTTTTATCAAATTATCCTGATATTGGTAATTTAATTCAATACTTTTGCAATCGTTAAGGTTTGAGTTGTTAATTCATCTCATTTATTCCTTAATATTAAATGTAAATATTGCAGAATTTATTCGGTAAAAACATTTACCCTATTTTAAAGAAAACGGTAAATTCTTTGAATAAAACATTTTGTTTCATACTGGAGTAAAACGATAATATTTTATCACATTTTTTTTTTTTTTGTGGAGACTTTGTATTATCGTTTTACCCCAGTATTAGCGATACGACACAATTACGGATTGCAGAACTCGTGGCATTATTGCTTGTGTCACAGGGGTTGTTAGTAATACAATAAATTCTATCACTTTATCCTGTAGGTCTCCTCAGAGTTTTTAGAACTCAAGTATTATCAAGGGAAAACTGCAAAATTATTATAATACATTAATATAATTATAAGTGGATGACTTTGCACCAAATGGCTCGCTTATTTTTATCATGACTTGCTTTCCAGAGGGTTCCACTTAGTCACTGTGACCATTTCATGTTCATGGTAAAGAAGAAGAGTAGCTTGCACGGCCGAGTCTACCAGTTAGATGCATTAGGTTCTGCCGTTGCAGACCATCGGACTTTTTCTTGGTGTCATGTGCCCCTCTATATTTCGTTCCTTGTGCATAATAGAGTTACATACAACTCTATGAGACGAATAGTGTTTTAGTTGGTAGTCTGGTATCAGCTGAAAGATAAGCTTTCTTCATAAATAGAATTTCCCACCTGCTCCTTTAGTAAAAAGACAAAACAAATGTTAAGATTGACTAGGTTGTAAAGCCATTGTGAGCATGTTACTCGTATCTACACAAAAGTACTTTCGAAACCTTCATGGCTCTTCACCTGCCCTTCTCGTCTCTTCCAAACGACGAACTGTAATTCGAAATATCAAGTATAGTGAATGCATATATATATATAAGTCTCTCTGAGCAAGATGAAGGATAGTCTGTCAGTTAGCTTTCTTCTTGTTTTACCAAGCCAGAGAACAATTGTTTTTCGTAATTAGAACAACGATTTAGCAGTGTCGACGCGTTTTAACTGTGAAGAAAATTTGTTATTTTAACGAAAAATAAACAAAATTATTTTTTTTTCATTCTCTTTAAAAAAAAAACCATTAACTATAAAAAAGAAAGGAAATTCGATTAACATGACAATGTTCATTCATATTTAAGTAAAAATAGTGAAATTTTAACAATGATTCTAAGTGCATAGACCAATTAATAGTATGGTCATAATAAATAAAAACGGAAAAATCTGTCACAAATAAAACAAATTTAAGAAAATAGATAATGTACACCATTTCAACTAAATTGATATCATTTTTGCATTTAAGACTATTAAACAAAATATGTTACTTTTTGGGTGGATGAAATCATAAAATGGTACTGATGGGATAAAACATGAGACAAAGCACCTACAGAGATAGCCAGAAATAATACAGGCGGATTCTGCTTTCTACCCTATACATACTTCATGAATTTGGGAAAAACGAGAAACAATCGACTATGGAGGTCACAGAGGCAGGACACAACAATAGATGAAATAAAAAAAATTCATTCAATAAAGCATCAAGTAAACTGAAAAACCAACCCATAGCATTATATGTGTAGCACATATGACTACTGGGCTTGAGATATGTAAAACGTTATTCTATTGGATTCAATTCTAAATTCTGATCATTGTGTCTGCACTAAAACTCTCCAACAATCAGAAAATCATCTTTTACATTCATGTCAATTAATAATACCCGATCATAATTATGAATTTTTATAAATAACATTTGAGTAACAATTAAAATTTTATTAAAGAAATGAAAGAAACTGAATTTTATTGTGATTACAAATATAGTAAATAGTAACTACCATTCATTTAAAAGGATGAGTTGGAAAATAAAAATCTAGAATGGCATACACTCAACTTTACTATAAGTCAACATATTATCAAACTTTTAGGGTGCTAATATATAATGCCTCATTTTTACCCACACACCCAGTCACCCACCTGACTCTTCCCCCCCCCCCCCCACACATACTCACAGTTATCGTCATGAAATGACTTTAGAGACCTCAAAACATGTAATTCCATCAAAATCTCATGATCAAATTTTTTCACGATCACTGTACTTATAGTTAAAGTAAAAAAGTACAAGAATGTTTACAGAATATTTCTTACCATGTAATAATGAAATAAGAATAAAAAAGGTGTTTGTTTATGAAATAGTTGTGTAATTATTGAATAAATAAGTAAGTAAGCTATGAAATAAGATATAAATTTTGGTGAAATGTCGGGAGACAGGTTGAGAGAGAAAAGCCGGAGTGAAGAGGAATCGAAGCTATTGTTTAGAACAAGATTTGGGTTGATCAAACAAGAGACGTGTGAGACAGCTCTGACGCTGCCCTTGTCGCTGATAAGATGTTTCCAGAGGGGATTAGAGACGCAACATGCTAATGGGGCTACACACGAGCCACATTCTGCACAGATTTCCCCTCGCGATAATCCTTTTCTTAGGGCTCAACAGCGTCTCTAATGCCTTTTAAATTAGTTTATAATTATTCTCTCTTCCACTCACATTCTACTTTATTCAATACAGCCCTTCTAGCTGTTCTTCATTAGAACAAGAAATCTTAATGTTCATACGGAGATAACAAAGATTGGAATGGCACTCAGATGAAGCAATGCATAACCTAGCTATTATCTAATTACTTAAGATTCCATTCCACCTCAGTATGCTCTACCTTGTGTTTGTTACTCAGCTAATATTCCCTAACACACCTCAATCAACCAATATATTAATTAATTTCACAAGTTTTCTTTTAATTCAATTAATGGTATACTGTTTTATAATTTTTACTTTTTTATTTTTCATGACGGCGCTAAATTTCAACTGAATCCCAATATTGTTACTACCTTTTTTTTGTGAAATGATACAAAATTTGAAAGGATAATTAAAGAATAATAAGCATTATGATAATTCATAATAGGATTAATATCTATCTAGATAGTTATGCAAAATAACTAAGCAGTGTCATATCGAACATTTCAAATTTTGGCATTGACTTCAATTATTTTGTAAAATATAGGTAATACAGCAAGTATCTTCAGAAGTGGGTTTTAAAATAATTACTTAATTCGGATCAATATCCACTTTTCGGAAGAATATTGGGGATATCGCTGCTTTACTCAGTCGATCTTTCTGAGGTAAAATGGATAAACCAACAAAAGTCTCCACACAAATGAAGTTTTATTCAACGCGTTTCGAACACTTTGTGTTCATCATCAGGAAGACACCAAGGATGTGGTACTGACGGGTTGGTCCAGTGAAAACAACTCACTTTCGTTGGTTTATCCATTTTACCTCAGAATGAGTAAATACCACACAATTACGGATTGCACAACTAATGATCAGTCGATCTTGCTTGTGATGTCAGGTCAGGCTTTGCTTTGTAGAGATGGACTCATTTGCGATGAATACATGTATATTCAAGTAGAAGTAGTTGGTGATGGCACAAAAAGAGTTTCAGTTGACACTCTTATCTTCATTACTAATATACATTTATTACAAAAGCAGAATTGATTCATGTTAATTTAAATTACACTAAAAAAAACTATTTGTTTTGTTTGTATTATTGTTGTTATTATTATACTTCTATGTGTAATAATTCTCTTCTTAGTAAAGAGAAACTAAGGTAGTATTCCTTAATTGTTCAATTTGTCATAGTGTGGTATTTACTCATGATGGGGAATTTAAAACAAAAAGTCTTCACAAAAAAGAGCTTTATGTTAAAACTAACAACTCGTTTCCAAGAAAATTTGCGGAGATGTGATTGTTTTAAAATTCCCCATCTTAGGTAGTATATCTTCAAACGATCCTTAAACTTATTCTTCATTTGGCATCGTTCATCTGATGTACATTTTATATCTACTCCGAACTTAGTAAAGTTTCCTTCAATTTATTCATGTAAAAAGATTAAAAATGATAACATTATTTGTGTACGACAAGCACAGATAATATTGATTGTGGTATAGTATTTCGTGGTACATTTTGAGGAAAAACAGAGAGTAGATTCATATACATACATTTACTGACAGATTAAAGGCACAACGCCGCCTGTTTTAGACTCGCTTCAGGCTGGCTTGCTCAATAATCCTTTTATTGGCTCCCTCTCTGTAAATGTATTCAGCAGTCTTCCATTCCAGACTTATATCTATTGGCCCCACAGCTCTTTAAAATGTCTCATAAATTTCCTAAATACTTGGACCTCTAATTGGGTGCCTAAATTGATATGGTTCTTTCTATTGCAATAACATTAATCTAGATTTTAGTTTGCAGTGAGCTTTTATCGGCCTCTAACATAAATTATATTCCCTTCTACTACTTCTTAATTAAAGTAAGCCAAGTATAAAACAGTAGCCGGCATCACTGCGTTGTGACTAAAGCTCTATATTACATAGGCTTTAGGTTTTACTCCAGGATACGAATATAACAGTCATATAAATATTGACTGCTATAGATACACTTACAACATATATATGTATTCTATATATCTACAAGGCCATGTGTATATCCATCAGCAGAGTATAGTTGCATGTTGTCTATCCATGTATCTCTCAAGTAATTCCATCGTGATAAGAACTTTTAAACTGGGATTATGATGTGATGTATTTGTATTGTATGTTAGCTTTTTAAATAGAATAAAAGTAGATATTTTTAACGTTTTCCTTCAAAAAAAAAGCCTTGAAAATGGCGGACAAATTTTGGCAAAAAATCCGCTTATAATTAGAAGTAGATTAATATATATAGAAATATATTAGTCTAATATATAAATATATTAGTGATATATATATATATATATATATATATATATATATATATATATATATATATATGAATAATAATCAAAATAACACTTGATATAATAGATGGATTAATTTACCACAATGAAAAACAATTTTTTGAAACAATGCTCTAAGGCCTTTTGTTCACACATCGTCAGAGAGCAAGTGAATTAAAAAAACAATAAATACTTGTTTAACTTGGCTGGTTGAAATTTCCAGAATTGATGGCAACCCTGAATGTGTTTAATGATGAAGACTTCATATGTTTAATTAACGTTTTGATTAACGGGATAATTAAACAGATGAAGATTCATCATTAAACACATTCAGGGTTTCCATCAATTCTGGAAATTTCAATCAGCCAAGTTAAACAAGTATTTATTGTTTTTTTAATTCACTTGCTCTCTGACGATGTGTTAACGAAAGGCCTTAGAGCATTGTTTCAAAAAATTGTTTTTCATTGTGGTAAATTAATCCATATATATATACGAGGGTCGTCCAGAAAATAAGTTCCGTTTTGGTCTGTAGGGCGGTAGGAGTGGTATTTGCCAAATCCGGCAACACCGCTCGAAAGAGGAGAGGTGGGGGAATAGAATGAGAGGTGGGGGACCTCAGTCGGTCAATTACCAACGTCAGGGCAGGTAGTTGAAATGGAGCCCTCCATGTCACGTCCCGCCACCTCGATCCCCGTTCCCTCTCGAGTTGTTTTGCGCGGAGTGATTCAATTTCTTTATGCACAGGGTTTCAAATCAGTTCAAATTCACGAACAGCTCATTTCTGTTTATGGAGAAGGTGTAATGAGTGAAACAATGGTGAGGAGATGGGTACGTGAATTTAAGGCGGGAAGACATTCAGCTCTCTAGGGACCCACCGGGCGGAAACTTTCCGAAAGTCAAGTTTTTCCAAGACGATCTCATGGATGAGGGATCGTGAGATGTCTGGGAAACTCAGGTGGAGTTCATCCAGGGTTGAACGACGATCTTTGCGAATTGCATTGTCGATTTCTGCGACAATTTCGTCCGTCACAACTGAGGGTCTGCCTCTCCCACTTTCATCCTCAAGTGAATGTCTTCCCGCCTTAAATTCACGTACCCATCTCCTCACCATTGTTTCACTCATTACACCTTCTCCATAAACAGAAATGAGCTGTTCGTGAATTTGAACTGATTTGAAACCCTGTGCATAAAGAAATTGAATCACTCCGCGCAAAACAACTCGAGAGGGAACGGGGATCGAGGTGGCGGGACGTGACATGGAGGGCTCCATTTCAACTACCTGCCCTGACGTTGGTAATTGACCGACTGAGGTCCCCCACCTCTCATTCTATTCCCCCACCTCTCCTCTTTCGAGCGGTGTTGCCGGATTTGGCAAAAACCACTCCTACCGCCCTACAGACCAAAACGGAACTTATTTTCTGGACGACCCTCGTATATATATATACAGATTTGATTAAATAATACGCCATATTTACAGTTGACTAGTTTCCTTGTGTATTTCTCAAGGCATCTGAATAATCTTCTTGCACAACATCTAAATTGTATAGAACATTTCCAATGGTTCCATTGTTTTCAAATCTTCCATTTCCACTAATTTCACTATTGTCACAACTGTCACAACTAGTACTATTACTATTACTACTGCTACTATCACTACTATCGAAATGTTTCGACTGCTCGTCAGTCATCTTCTGGATAATGAGGCTCTTTGCTGAGTTGTTGGTATTTACTGCAGTTGTTGATCAGCTACGCGTGGTCTAATGGTGGGTTTCGGTAATCAGTTTCTGATTGGCTGGTTACCAACCAATTAGCAAACAGACTTTAGACTGGAAAATCTTTGTTTGAATCCAACCTTTTCTTACTGTTCAATTTTTTCTTTTTGACCGGGTACTTAGCAGAGTCAACTTATTTTTACTGGTGCTGCTATTAAGTTTTGACCCATCAGTTTACCAGACGTGAGCTCATTGATTGAAGTCTCTAAGTTTAGAATCGAGGTGATCACTTTGATACCCTTGTAGAATATTCTATGAGGGACAGTGTATCTGGTCATGTCTTAGCCAAACTATTCATGTTGCGTTCAATTGAGTTTTTGTAAATTTTATTTCACTTGGATAAATTTCTATTCAATGTAATTAAATTGGGTAACTACTTCAATAATCTGATAATTCCCTTTTTTAATGCACAAAATAAAAGGAAGACGGTAATGACTTTTCCGTGCTCAAAGTAGTGCAGGTGATCATTTATCCTGTTATTTTTTGACAAGCATGTGTGCGAAGTTTATTAAGACTATCATGCAAACCTTTTCCATCTGTCAAAGGATAGTACCTAACAGATGCATATTACACCATTAGTTTTATGACAGTAGTAATAGTAAGCAAAATGTCTTAATGAAGACCGGTCTGGCTGATAGGGACAGGTAGCCCTTCAAACTTTTCACCGCCTCGCCCATCAATCAAACAGTCCTCTTGTCTTTCTTTGTTCCTGCCATTAGACAAAAAGCACCCATTCAGGCGAAGCTCTCCTTTCCTCCATGACAAATGAAGGTACTTCGGTATGAAGTACCAGTTACTAACCATAATTTAGTAAAGGCATACTAACCATTACCACCCATTCTAGGAAGACATCCTTTTTGTACAAGTATCGCATCAAACCACTGAGAACCGCTAGTGTATGTTGCTCTCTAAATATTCACTTTTATGTTCACTCAAACCGCCCATAGAGCAAATGAGTTTCAAGGAAGTACTCAATCAAGATAATGAATTATTACTAGACATTCTACGCTGTAGTTCACCATATTCTAGAATGTTTGAATAGTCACCTTACTGTGTCTGTGAAGTACATTTAATAGACAATTTGGATGATACCCATTCCTATTTGCAAGTTTCCATTCCTTTCAAAACTACTTTTAACAGGGTTTGGGTACAATGAAATGTGAATATTTAAATGCCATGCTGGTACAAGAGTGCAGAATCATTTTACTAGATTAAAAAAAAAAAACTTCTGGTTTTAGAAATGTTATTCATCGCAATACAAATGTTATTAAAAGTTCACATCCTATAAAAGACTAATAACACGCTAGATGGCCATCAGGCCTCTTGTTTAGATTCCAGATCACAAATATTATACCTGCGGTTCTCTATCAATAGTATTTGTCCACTTTATGACTTGTATTTGGGGGCTGTTAATAGTAAACAACTATTCGGTTATAATTTCTACTATGCTTGGGTTACATAAAAACAAGAAACAAAAAAAATCTGAAGCAATCTTTGATTGAAACAATCCGACTAGACAGTCGACATAACATCAATAGTAGAACAGGCAATCAAATATGTCAAAGATAAATCACACGCAGTAGAAGAAATAAATGCCTCCGACTTCAGTCATCTGTTCTTTATTTAATTTGCAGTTCCCTACTTTTGTCTTTTTCATTTCTGCTGCTAAGTTTGATATTTTTGATTCATTTGTTTATAGTTTTTGGTTTTATATTTCACTGTTATGTATTAGAAGCAATATCGTATATCAATTCCAATTTGTTACTAACACTGTGAAATACATCTAGCATAAAATCACTTTTGCAATTTTAGAATTCATTGATTTCAGTGATATTATGTTGTTTAATGATATTGTGAAAGTGGAGATGAAACAAAGTTACAGTGGTTTTACAATCATCATGAATTATATGTATAGGTCCTGGTTAATGCAAGTAATGTATGTTGACTGCATTACTAAAAAAAAAAAACTGCATTTCAGATCTTCTGATGACTTCAGATGATTTAAATTACTTATTTATTATGTCCACAACATTGGAATTTTATAAGAAACTTATAATATTTCAAAATATTATAAACATATTAGCATATTCATAAAGATTAATACACTGTTGGCCTTGATCAGAGTCAGTATATTGATTGAGTGTGTGACCTCCAATTGATTGACCTCCAATTATTTTTTATGAGAGGAACATAATCAAAAAAAGTACTGAGGCTGTGCACATGAACGATAGTAGCAGGTTTTGAAAATTTGCAAAAAGTTCAAAACATTTTCGTGCAAAATCAGTATTATATAATATACGTTCAAAATCAATACACTATATAATATTGATAAACTTAATGAAATCCATGCTATACTGGCATACAAATCAACATTTTGCGCGTGATTTTTTCTAATTATTCGTGATTATCTTTTCTGCATATGTTTCATATGTGTGTTTAACATCCCAGTCAGAATTAATTGGGAGAAGTTTTAAACAACTTTATCTAAAAGCATTAAATTATATTAATTAAGTCGTAATATAAATCACTATAAAGGAAACTAGCTTAAAATATTCAGGGGAGAAAAAAACATTTATTTTAAAATTACAGTAGCTTATCATTTTTTACCATTTTATTCAAGAAAATGAACAACTCAATATTTTAAAATATATTTTTTTTATTAACTTCTTATTAACTTTATCAAAATAATAAAGAGACGTTAGATTTTGCATGTGTTGCTTGGTTCCTTTTTGTAGACAAAATAGCACACAATTGGTTCACATTAAAACGCGTTACACTAAATTAAATATCCAAATCCTTACTCCAAATGTCACCAGTTTTTTGAAAACCACGATGTAGATCTTGCATTATTTCTGAAATTCTAGAGATGAAGTAGCAACCTTAGATATATACAACCCAAACCACAGCTTGTACTTAACCACACGAAAAGATATCATACTTTGGAAGTCTTAGAGCTTCCCAGAATTCTACTAACCTAAAATTTATCGTTCACTTGTATTCTAAAATCATGTCGGCTTGTAATCTCAGGTATAGTGGTAGGTATTTATTACATGAAGGTCGTGAAAGCCCGCCTTCGTAAGGTCCACCTTACGCACTTCACGAGAACCGTTCACCTTGTATCATTCGTGAAGACGGTTGGCTTCTCGTGATGTGGCAAAACGATTCCACGTTAAAAAGACCAACCTATTTTGATTTATAATCACTTGTTGTTGGCCAAAAGGTCAAGAGCATGATTATGAATCAAAGTAGATATCTGTTATAGGGCTGTAATACAATTTGGGATTTTGTCAAATAACATTTAATAAAGCTTTAGATCTCTCATTGATGGTATTCAAAAAGAGAAAGTAGTGATGAATTAAAAGTCATAAAATCAAGCAAAAAAAAAAATGGAATGTATTAGACAGTTTTAGGAAGGAATGGATTAAGGACAGGCCTCAAACCCACCCCTTCATATCATCTCACGACCAGACCGGTCGTACCAACCTACCACTTTAACACAGAGAAACTCATATTACAAATGATTTTGAGGTCAATTAGTAATTTAAGTAGAAAAAGTCTAAATAATATGCTATATAAATAACCATCCTTGACTCGGCTTAACAAAGTCATTACCAGTATATGCAATTAGGTATTGCCTTAGCTGAACTCAGTATATGAACTCAGTATACTGTTATATCAAGACTTTTTGTTCCATATTCCAGCCATTTTGATTCACACATATTTTTTGGTTTATGTTTCATCATACATTTATAAATGCTTTTTAGAATTACATATTTGTATCACTTATTGCCAATAAGGTTGTACACTATTCCAATATAATATATTTATTATACATATAATGTATAGCAATCATATTTCTTATTTAGCATGACAAAAATGTATGTATAGATATTAAGAAGGTGTCAGTGCCACTCAGCTCTGTTTTTTGGATGGCCATAAGACAAGAAGAGCATGAATACATGCATCTAATATTAAGGACAACAATGTTAACTTCAAAATATTAAGTTAAACATTGTTGATCCTTGGAATATTATCTTTGTGCCTTTTTGGTTGGCTAGTGAATATGGTTCACTTGGTTATTTGCTTCAGTATCACGTGTTTATTCAAACCAAATAGTTGTTAAAATTAGCAAATTGTTTTATTTTTAAATTTAAAAAATCTCAAAATGTTACTTAATTTTACTGTGTCCAAATTTTATACTTCTATAAGTTCTCTCACTGACTTGTTGAAATTCGTATTGTATTTTCTTATTGTAAAGAATTATTATTGTACTCGTAAATTTTGCACTTCTTATGTATGTTTCATTTTTGAATTATTGTATTAATGATAATATTTCCTTTGTTTTGTGGGCATCTGAAAAAGGTTACAAATAAAAACTGAAGCGTTGGCAATGAGAGTTTAATTTGAACCTGAAAAACTGACTGGGTCGTGATAACATTTAATTTTGTTTTTACTTCACGGTCTATACCGTGAAGTATTTATATATACCGTGAAGAATTTATATATATATATATATATATATATATATATATATATATTCGTGTATTTTTGGGAGCGAACCTTCATTTATACAGGTTTTATTTAAACTAATTGAGTAGAAAATATTTGAAACTTAATATTGACATTAGTTTTAATAAAACTCATACATATATAAATTTAAATAATGAATCAACCGTTTGATATATTAGGTGTATTATTTAATCAAGATTTGGTCAAATTTCTATGTTTAAAAATGAAATTCACGTTGCCAATGTTTCTGTTTTATTTTAAAACCATTTTCATAGGCAGAAGTAAGAACATTTAGAATAGGAAATAAAATTTAATACATAATCACTCCACAGTTATCCGAAACAGTTGTTATTGTTAACATTGTAGTTTTATTAAACTGTTTTTGTTGAATAAATTATAGTCTTAACATGTTTTATAGGCGTGATGAAGATATATAAATACATCGATACGTTGTCGTAATATGAAGTTCATTTCCAAGACGTAGCCCTCAAAAAAACATATTGAATACTGTGTTTTGTTTTATTAGGACTGGGTTAGTTTTTAAGGTTCAAACTATACTCCCATTGGCATCGTCTCGGTTTTTATGTAAAACCTTTTTCATAGGCAGAAGTTTTAAATAAAAACCAAAACGTTGGCAATGAGAGTTCAATTTGAACCTGAAGAACTGACCGAGTTCTGATAAACTTTAATTTTGTTTCTATTCCACGGTCGATACTGTTATCAATATTTGTATATATATATATATATATATATATGGTGTGTGTGTGTGTGTGTGTGTGTGTGTGTGTGTGTTACCGGATGAATAATCCCACAAATTTGAAAAAAAAACACATGTGATACTCAGTCTTAAGCTGCCATTCATTCAGATACAGAATTAAATGTCTTAAAAAAATTGCTAACTGCCAACCAGAGTTTGTTGAAGTATTTTTTTAATTTGCCAAGGAGTCTGATTGCAACATAAGCAACCAAAAACTTTTTAATGTTGTACAAGCTTCCAGAATAACACTAAAGTTGAAAGCTTATATATGTAGGAGCTAGAAATACACCAAATTTGAGTTGGTAACTTTTGTCTGAAAAGGAAGGTGGGCTTTTATTTATAATGTAGGTTGAATTAAAGACTGTCTCAGGCCAAAAATATTTCGGCACTCCGTTATTACACATCATTGAAGGAGCCCTTCCATTTAAGGTCCTGTTCAGCCTCTCTTCAGCTCCATTTTATTGAGCCTGAAACACTTTGCATTAATATACTTTTATCTCTGCAACATTTTAAATTTATTGCATACATATTCTCTGTCGTTACTGCATCGATTTTGCTTCATACTTTTACCACAAATTTATTCTCTACTCTCGCGATATCGAAAAGAAAAAGCTCAAAACACTTCATTTTCCGATCTAATAGTTACACTACTATAATATGTGCATATTATTTCGTACCTGGTAACAATACATTATGAGTAAAATGTGAGATGATTGGTCTTACAAAATCTGAGCCAACTAAAGCAATTTTCTTCTTTAAAGGCTATTATTTTTAAGAGGATGGCTGTCTGCTAACCAGGACCCAAGCTCCACATATAGTATTACAATTATGGAACTTTACATCAATTCTTTAGCCATTTCTTTAGATAATTGTTGCATTCAATACAACTTAAATATAATATTTCTTTTTTACTATA
Organism: Hermatobates lingyangjiaoensis; assembly: GCA_026182355.1. Classification (NCBI taxonomy): domain Eukaryota; kingdom Metazoa; phylum Arthropoda; class Insecta; order Hemiptera; family Hermatobatidae; genus Hermatobates; species Hermatobates lingyangjiaoensis. The sequence continues at coordinate 6,708,454 of JAPFBL010000883.1, read as the reverse complement.
AAAAACTATTAACATTTTAGTTTGTTTTACGTATTGTCTTAATATGGATTTTACTTTTAATAAATTTCACATATTGTAAATAATAGATTAGAGAATGTTACAACAAAGGATGTCAGTTAAATCCCATTTGTAGTCACCTGTAAGATTGTGCCATAACAAATACGAGGTGTGTAAATAAAGTAGTGAGACTGGCAACGTCGCTTTCGATCTGGCAACGCTGGAGACGCGTGGCATTGAGTAGCGTCAGGTGCACGTGTGATGCGCCTCCAGTATGAATCTGAACTCGCCACAGTCATTTGTTTGTCCGTAGCGTTGGTTTTCGTGAAATGGTTTTTTCTTGAGCGTTTTAAAAATGAGTGACCTCAAAGTTGAGCAGCGGTGTGCAATCAAATTTTGCTTCAGACTTGGACAACTTGGACTTTTGAAAAACTTCAGGAGGCCTATGGAGAACGTGTTTTATCAAGGGCACAGGTTTTTCGGTGGTTTAAGGAATTTTCAGAAGGAAGAGAGTCGATTGAAGATGAACCACGAAGCGGAAGGCCTTCAAGTGCAAACACCAATGAAAATGTCAACAGAGTATGGAACCTTGTGCGTTCAGATCGACGCTTGACAGTCAGAATGATCGGGGAACAGTTGAATTTGAATCACACCTCCGTTCATCACATTTTGACCAATGAATTGGAGATGAGAAAAATTTGTGCGAAAATGGTTCCGAAAAACTTTTCCCAAGACCAAAAGATCTCAGAAAGGGAAGGAGTTTTTGGCCAGTAAAAACATTCCTGTTGCTCCTCAGCCTCCTTATTCACCAGACTTGAGTCCTTGTGACTTTTTTCTCTTCCCGAGATTGAAAAATCACCTCAAGGGAACTCATTTCGGGACACTACAAAACATACAAACTGCTGTAACCGACCAGCTGAAGGCCATTCCAGAATCCGAGTTCCAGCAATGCTACAATGATTGGAAGGACCGTCTCCAGCGCTGTGTGGCTTCCGATGGGAACTATTTTGAAGGTGACAATATCACATTGTAATTATATTTGAATAGAAAATTTAAAAAAAATCAGTCTCACTACTTTATTTATACACCTCGTATCACATTATCGCTATAATTAATCGAATAAAGATAGTCACTCAAAAGTACAACAATAAAATAATTTTTTTGTGATTGAGATTGATAATAAGTTTCCAGATAATAAAATTGAGTGTACACCAGTACTGCTTTGTTTTGACCTGCATACCTATTAAATTACCTGTTTAAGTGTTCACTGGTGCAGTTAAGAAATGTACGATAATTGAGTTACTGTTTCAGCTTCTGCATAACACTTTTTAACATAACACAGTGTCACCAACTTAGATGTAAATTGTAGCATAACTTATTAACCAATTTTATATTGCAAATTAAAAATTTATCTAATAAGCAAATCTATTTAATCAGTTTTGTCTGTGGAAGATTGCTACAGTTCCTCTATGTACTATTTTAGGAAGATATAGAATACCAAGTCATCATACGATTTCAACCTTAGTTCCAACTCACTATAGTTAGCATAAATTTAACTCATTTGTTTTTTTGGCACCCCGTTCAGTTATCAGTGAACCACATTATCTCATTACAGTACTTGTTAGAAGTACTCTTCATTAAATTCATGTTCATGACCATATATTCATAGATAACATTATATTCTAACTACAGAAAGATAAAAAAAAATCTTCCGAAAAAAGAAGTTTTTTTTTATTTCTTACTGTCGTTTGAACGTTGATTACTTACACCATATGTTTATTGTAAAATCTTCATATATATATATATAGCTTCATATATATCCACATAAAATTCAAAAAAACGATCCAAACTGGACGAAAATCAGTTCACAAATGAAGAAAAGCAACACACAAACAGCCGTTGTGTTTCCGGCGTGCTTGGTCGCTCATTCTGTTTTCTCCTGAAGACGGATCATCCGAAAATTTGAGTTTGTAAGCGTGTCTCTTTCTCTGTGTGTTGCTTTTCTTCATTTGTGAACTTATTTACATATATATATATATATATATCACTCAAAATTTCAAAGAACGATCCAAACTGGACTCAAAGCAGCTCAAAAATGAAGAGAAGAAACCACAGAGAAAGAGACACACTTACAGACTCAAATTTTTGGATGATCTGTCTTCAGTAGAAAAGAGAATGGGCGACCAAGCACGCAGGAAACACAACGTCAGGAAACCGTCCCGGCAAACCAACTGTGCCGCCACGTGCGCCCGGTTCAGGTAGTAATGAAGTAGAGACAAACAGAAGAAATAAAATTAAAATTAAAATTTAAAATTAAGACAAGCAGTTCTTAATTTTAAATTTTAATTTGAATTTTATTTCTTCTATTCGTCTCAACTCATGTATATATACGAGTATATATATACGTTTTTATTTGTTACTTTAACTTTAATACATTTTTGTAAACAGAAATTTAGCTTATGATTTGCAGTTCTTAATTTTAAATTTCAATTTTAATTTCATTTCTTCTATTCGTCTCTACTTCATGTATATATACGTTTTTATTTGTTACTTTAACTTTAATACACTTTTGTAAACAGAAATTTAGCTTATGATTCTAAAATACAAACATAAAAATACCAATACTTAGAAGAAAGATTTCTTTTTTAACACCTGTAGAGAAGTCGGGGCTGTTAATTAACATATAAATAACATCTTTTCTTTATCTGAAAAATTTATCTTTCAAAGAAAATATCATCTATTTGCAAACATTATATAAAAAATTGTATACATAATGATTTCTTACAAATGTAAAAGCAAAATATACATTCACATGTAAAATAATAGAATATATATAGCAATTTATTTATTATACAAGTCACTTAATAATCTAAAAACACAAATCTTTTCACAAATTATATAACGAAATGTTTTACTGATTATACTGTTACTGGATCATTATAATAATAAACTGAAATAAAATCTATCACATTTCATATTTAAACATTATTCTACAAGAAATATAACAATTTAATAGTTGAAACGGGATAAAAAACATGTTTACATAATAAGAATATCAACAACACAAAAATAAAAAATAAACTATATTGCCTGAATCTAGGATATATGACATAACTCAATTCGTCTAAAAGAAATTTATCCAATGCAAGAGTCAGCTAAAAATGAATTCATCTAATCACAATTCATCTAACATTATTTCATTTAAATTTCTCATATAGAAACAGAGCAAAACCTGAACGAATAACAAATTGAACCAGCTAATTCAGACGATGAAGGTTAACTTCCTAGAAAAAAATATCAGGACGCTGAGAAGCTATTGAAAAATTTCGTTGTGCAGTGTAATATAGATACTGATGTTATTACATACCTAAGAAGTATTGCATATAATTGACTTTTCAAATTATATTCAATTGTCTGTTTTTTAGCTATATTGTGAAACACATCTTTTTTATAAACTTAGTTGACCAGGGTATCAGAATATATGCCTATACAGATCTGTTAGCTTTGTATTATTGAATACTTGCATTATTATACTTTTTATCCTAAAAATGAGGTTTTTACTCAATTATACGTAGTGCAAATTAGGAAAAAAATTTTTTGACGAAATTTACATTAGACAAATTCAGTTTAGATGAATGCTTCCTTAAATAAATCACACATTAGATAAATTTTTGATAGACCAACTAAGTTAGATAAATTTATTTAAACGAATTGAATTTTATTTGGATGAATTTACTAGAAACGAAATGATTGCATCATACGTATTCCAAAATTATCTATCAATGAATTAAATAACACAGAATAGGCTGTTATCAAGTTAAACAGACATAATTTATCCTGGAGATAAAATTTAAAACAATTTTACAAGAAGTTATAAAAAACTATTTGCATAAAAGAACAAAAAAAGTACTTTCTTACATAAAACAGTATGACCAACTTAGAGATGGATAACAGGATAACTTACTAAATAATATTATATTACAAATTGAAAGTTTATCTAATACGAGTAAGAAAAATGCAACTATCTACTTAAATAGTGTTGACTATGGAAGATTGCAGCATTTCCTCTATGCACTATGTTACCAAGTTACGGAATAATACTCTCAAATAATCAACTTTCTCATTCCAGGAAAATTAAATTTGTAGTTTTACTTATTAGACCCAGTGTTGCGAAGATAGATATTTAGTGTAATTCGTGTTCGTTGTACTCAGTGTTATTGACCTAAATATAAAAAGTAATTCTATTATTAAGAGAATTTTGTTCTTTTTCTACATACTTAGTTTATTGTTGTTTCTTATTGTGCATATTCACATCAGATTAATAAAATAAAAAATGATGAATAGCCTACACTCTACTTTACTATAAGTAAACTTAATATCAAACTTCATGGGCATATAATATATAATGTTCTATTTAGACATATATAAATATCTAAATGGGAGAGGTTTAGTAGTTCTTCATTCCTGAAAGTAGTAGAGATAGTGATTGATACATATATTTATCAATATATATGCTTAGTTATGTATATAACACCACTGCTGCATATAATATCTTTATTATAACTACAGCAATCATAACATTTTTGAAAATCAAAAGTATAGATTTCGTGTTATGAAATTACCTTTTACAGGAGAACATGGCTTTTGTTCCAGTAGCGAAGAAAAAGTTTCCCATTTAAAACTTGAGAAAATTCCTATTTTGTCTAAAAAAAAATCCAGAAATATGTAACAAAAAATGTCATTTTAAAATAATTTTTAATTTATGATGTAGGATAATTTCATTTACTGCTTTTCAAAGAATGTTTTCAATTTTGAATTATGTTTTACATTTTTGTTCTTAAATAATAGAATTACCATACTGGTAATTTTATGGCGTGCTAGTGTTTTTTAAAAATTACTTTACATTATCTTTGTCAAAAATCATAAAAATTCAATTTACTCTGAATGAATGTTATATTTTTTCTCCGTGCTGTATTCTGTTATAAAGTTACTGTAAATGTTCATTGAGAAAAAAAACTATTAGTAATTAGCCAGTTTTGAATCAAGTTCAAAACTTGATCTTGATTTTTTACTGATATCAAAGTTTTTTTTTGTATAATTTAAAACTTTTAAAGCTGGATGCTTAAAATTAGACTAAAATAGCATAAAATCCGGATATTTTTCAACATGATAGGAAAGAGTCCATTCCTCAAACTTCAATATAACATAAAGTTAATATTATTCACACACAAACAAAAATTTACATCTGATATTAAGTTTTGTTCAAGGGTGCAATATATAAATTTTGTGAAAGAAATCAATCATACAATGAAAAACATCAGAAATTAAATCTTTACATGTTTATTTTTATTTTTTACATGTAAGAATTTCTTTCCTTTACATCTCATATTAGGTTCTTAAATTTTTTAGTAATTTATTTACCATTAAACCTCTTTACATCAATTATATTTCAGTGGATTTACTGAAATCCATAAATAATTTAAGTCAATGTACATAAATGGAAACAAATACGACAAGTATAAAAATTAAACCATTCGTATTCAGTTTTTATAGCTTTATTGCTCTTTGTCATAATTAAATTTCATATTTTTTTTATGAGTTCTTACTTTTTTTTTCAATTTGTTGGCAAAATTTCATTGTCTTGTAATGAGCCATTTTGCGTCAAAAAACATTTTCTTTAAACCGACATTGCACTCCTTTAAACGCCCTTTTAGTTAATGTAAGTTTGAGAAAAGGTTCTCTGAATTCCACATAACGTTCTATTTTTAGGTATAGTTTCATTTTAATTCATCAAACAGTATGTATTACATATCCTTGTATCACTCTCAGAAGCTTTCAGATTGAATTATATGTCCAAACGTTTACATTTTATTGAAAAACAAGTTATATCGTTTTAAAAATCTGAGAATATTTTTCACTTAAAGGTAATGTCAAAATTTCAAGACTTTAAATTTAGTAGTTTAGAAGAAAAAATTATTGTCTAAAAACCTGTTTTTGGAAAAAAAGTGACTTTCCCATCATGCATAATTGCTTCCAAACAATAAATTACATTGACATTACCAGGGTTATTAAATGGTATCAACAAATATCAATTTGGTCTATCGAAGATTCTGGACAATAGCGTGACCACAATGTTGGATACATACTCACCCAGCTACCCAGCCAGCCACCTACCCAGCCACCCACCCAGCCACCCACCCAGCCACCCACCAAGCCACCCACCAAGCCACCCACCCAGCCACTCAACCACACACACATACACACACATACACACACACTCACACACACCGACATCATCGAAAAAACTTTATAAAACGACTTTTGGGACGTCAAAACATGTAATTCCGTTAAAATCTCAACATAGAATATTTTCACGATCACTGTACTACACCCATACTAAAGTAAAAAAAAATTTGGAATTTAGTATTGTAGATTATAGCAAAAAATAAACTAAATTAAATACATAGACGTATACCTTTGCACTCTAAATAAAAAATATAATAGTGAGAACTAATCGAATGCCAACCAAACTGGTAACGAGCAGCCTATTATAGATCTACAAATTGTGATATCACAATAAACAGGTGAAATGTAAAACAACGTGTGAACTAGAGTAATGCAGTCAAACATTTGACCAAATAATCACCAAATTAACTGTTTCACCCCAGAGTTACACGATGAATAGAAGAGGGAGTAATGATGTATTTTAAACATGTAGATGGCAAGGAATGAAAATAAATGGCCGGCCAACTCAGAGTAAACAAAGGAATTCAGGAGCAAATAAATAAAACATTGCCTGCTAGATGATGAAAACCCCTAGATGTGGATATTGCTCTCATTTATAGTATCCTTAATTTGACAAAAGTATTTGTAATGTTTATAGCATTGGGTTTGTAAAACTTAATGAATGAATACATCATAATATTTAGTGTTATTATCAATTACTCGTCAAAAACATTTTTACTTAAAATCATTTTTACCTAATTCATAACTTTCTTAATATTTAACAAATTATCTCAGTTATATAGAATATAAAAAATAGATTAAAACCTTAAATCTTAAAATTACATTAGAATTCATACAAGGAATAAATGATAAAGTAATTATGATTTTCTTTATAATCAATCACTTATTACTAATATTTAGTAAATCAAGCGTGCAATAGCAATAATTTAGTGAATGAACTACATGAAGGAGGATTCTTTGATTATTTTGATACCTCTCATAAGTTCCTTTATTTTTTTTTTATTTTTTGTTGGACAGTATTGAATAATGTAGAAAATAATGAGTATTTGCCAACCAAATTTTTATATCTGAATGGAGGATTGAAAGGTACTAAGCATTTGATCAAGTATTCATATTCAGATTTTCGAATACACAAACTAAACGACAATTTATTGGTATATCTGAATAATTTGAGAATCCTTGTCATGAAGGCTAGTGTAAGCATTACAGATAATCTGTTAATCTTCGTATTCATCATTTATATGTACAGCTTACAGTCACATATACTATGATTAAATTGTTAATTTAGTATATTTGGTATTACTATAATTATTATTATTATTTAGATAAATGTATGTTAAATTACTGATCAGCACACAAAATCGCACACACATATAAACACACAAAACACAAACACACAAAACACAAACACACACACACATACACATTCAACATTACCTTTTTGATGGAGCAGTCTCTCCTATAGCAACACTAAAAGTAAGAAGATTCGTTTACACCGCTCAGACAAGATGAAAGAGGTTCGTTAGTACCTCTCAAATACCACTCACCCCTCCACTCTTTTTCTTTTCTAAGGCTGCCGCTGAAATCAAAAGTCAAATTATTGGTTTCCAGCCAAGAATATTGAACTACCTATGAAAAGTGAGGAAAAAAGAACTCAAAATATATATTGGCTTTAAATCATAAGATGACATAACCTATTTACACTTCTGTTTCAAATGTTATTGTAATATATTTAAACTAAATATATGTAAAATTAAAATTGTCTATTAATGTCCTTACCAAATAATATAACAAACTATATTTCCATTATAAGTAAAGCTTATTGTAAATTTATGTAATATCATTAATTCCTAAGATGTATTATTTAACTGATATATTTTTTCTAATACTTACACTAACACACACACACACACACACACACACACATACACACACACACACATATATATATATATATATATATATATATATATATAATAATCAAAATAACACTTGATGAAATAAATGGACTAATTTACCACAATGAAACTAATTTTGAAACAATGCTCTAAGACCTTTCGTCAACACATCGTCAGAGAGTAAGTGATTGTTCTCTCACGTTGTTTTGACGAAAGGGCTTAGAGCATTGTTTCTATATTGGTTTCATTGTCGTAAATTAATCCATACATATATATACTAGTAAACGTACCTGTCTTTGACGGAATCAAAAATTCTGTTATACTTGGTATTCCAAAATGCCATTAAACATTATAGAATAGTAGAAAATACCATTATTAGTACCGTGTTAAGCAAATGCCTCTGTATACACTACATTAGCTGTCTAAAGGTTCACGGAAGAACAAAGAGTTGGAACCTCTGACTCTTGAGCAGATAAACTACAGTTGACCATGTGACAGAAACTTGGTCTCGCTAACTTGAATTCCTGCGTTAGATAGTGTTTCCCCTTGCGACTTAGTTAACGTCATTGCAAAATAGGCTCTGAAAGAACTTTGCAATCGTTTCAATGGAAACAGATAGTGGCTCGGTATTAATGGTATGCGTGGTATACATATAGACTCCCCAATACCATACCCAGTCATGATGTCTACCTCTATGACATATCTGTTCAGAGCACAAACTCAGAGTCGTGTCCCGTTGCACAGTTTTGGAGCACTCACGTTTCATAATATGAAATTTCTTACTGCTACTAAATTGCAGTATGACTGGTGTTCCTACTTTAAGTTTTCACTCATGAGAAGGCAGCCCAGGGGACAGAAATTCAGTCAAGAATTTCACTTGGATAATGAACTGCTTCCTCATCACTAATCACTCTCTTTACTGACTTGTAGGTTCTATCCTCGGCTTGAAATAGCGTAAGAATTTTTTTGTAGATTTTTCTTGCCTGTTCGTATTAAGGGTTGAGAATTGCTCGTTCACAAAACTATTTATTCTTAATTGATAGTACATCCTAAACTCTGGGAAACACTTTTCAATGTGTGATATCAGATACGCAATATATTCATATGCTCAAAGGAAATTAAAATCAACTACCAATACTACTTGCTACACCTGTGCATTTTCGAAATAAAGATGTGTTTGAAGTTAGCAAAATACAGCATAAAGAACCATACCTTCGCTTCTGCAGTGAATGATTAATCGTTTTAGCCTATATTTTAAGATGGGCATACACAAATCTAGTGTCAAAGTTTCAGCTCGCTATGTCTCATGGTGGCTGAGTTTACTTGTGACAAACGTATTTGCTTTAAACGTCCATAACTTCACTTCTACGTTGAATTTCCAATCAATTCAGAGCCTGTATTTAAAGTTAGACATACACAAATTTACTGTAAAAGTTTCAGCTTGATATGTATTATGGTAGCTGAATATACTTGTGACAAAATTTTGCGGACGTACCGACAAACCGACAGAAATTTTTCTAAGTGTGGATTCAGTTTTTCCAATGTATGATCGTAAAGAAAACATGAAATGAATCAATTCTAAGCAATGCACAGACAAAATCATTATTTTATATATATATATATATATATATATATATATATATATATAAAATCCTCCGTAAAATCCCTTGAAACTCCTGGGATTGGGTTGGTGCGTGCTGGTATGGAGAAATGCGGCCGTCGCCTCTGCCTTACCTGTCCTTTAGCTAACCCTTCATCTTTCTTCTCCTCACCAACCAACTCTTTCCGCGTCCCACCTAACACCTCCTGCTCATCCAGGAATTGCGTCTACCGACTGAACTGTAGACAATGTGAAGCATTCTACATTGGTATGACTTCTACCAAGCTCAATGAGCGTTTGAACAACCATAGAGCTTCGGTCGGTCAGCGCAAACAGCTTCCTGTAGCTATCCATGCCAACAGCCATAACCGTTCTTTTAATGACTGCTTTTCTGTTCAAATTATTAAGCTAGTGACCACTGATGACCGCAGTTTGGCATTAAGAGCGTCTGAGGAGGCCCACATACGAGGTGTGTAAATAAAGTAGCGAGACTGATTTTTTTTAAATTTTCTATTCAAATATAATTACAATGTGATATTGTCACCTTCAAAATAGTTCCCTTCGAAAGCCACACAGCGCTGGAGACGGTCCTTCCAATCATTGTAGCATTGCTGGAACTCGGATTCTGGAATGGCCTTCAGCTGGTCGGTTACAGCAGTTTGTATGTTTTGTAGTGTCCCGAAATGAGTTCCCTTGAGGTGATTTTTCAATCTCGGGAAGAGGAAAAAGTCACAAGGACTCAAGTCTGGTGAATAAGGAGGCTGAGGAGCAACAGGAATGTTTTTACTGGCCAAAAACTCGTTTATTGAGATGGCAGTGTGACAGGGCGCGTTGTCTCATCTCCAATTCATTGGTCAAAATGTGATGAACGGAGGTGTGATTCAAATTCAACTGTTCCCCGATCATTCTGACTGTCAAGCGTCGATCTGAAAGCACAAGGTTCCGTAATCTGTTGACATTTTCATCGGTGTTTGCACTTGAAGGCCTTCCGCTTCGTGGTTCATCTTCAATCGACTCTCTTCCTTCTGAAAATTCCTTAAACCACCGAAAAACCTGTGCCCTTGATAAAACACGTTCTCCATAGGCCTCCTGAAGTTTTTCAAAAGTTTCGGTTGCATTATGTCCAAGTCTGAAGCAAAATTTGATTGCACACCGCTGCTCAACTTTGAGGTCACTCATTTTTAAAACGCTCAAGAAAAAACCATTTCACGAAAACCAACGCTACGGACAAACAAATGACTGTGGCGAGTTCAGATTCATACTGGAGGCGCATCACACGTGCACCTGACGCTACTCAAGGCCACGCGTCTCCAGCGTTGCCAGATCGAAAGCGACGTTGCCAGTCTCACTACTTTATTTACACACCTCGTATGGTTATTGGGGGCCCGATCAGATCCCGGTTTAAAGCAGAAGCGTTAACTTTTATTTGTTTTTCCTTTTATTTTTAACTTATATATTCATATTCATATAAATATTTTTTATTTTTTTATACATATTTTTTATATATTTTTTCCCCTTTTTTTATTATATATATTTTTTTCATTTTATTTTTTTTATATTATTTATTTAATTTTATTTTTTATTTTTTTTATTTTACTTTATTTTTTTTTATTATTTCCTTTTTTATAATTTTTAATTTATAATTTTTAATTTTATAATTTTATCTATTGTTTTTGCTTTCACCGTTCTCCGACGTTTAGTGCCTAGCTCCTTTTTTACGCTAGTGCTGCTCTCTTCGGTTGACTCTTTATTTCTTCATTCGGGCTCCGTTCTTCGACGTGGGGAGATCTCTCTCACTTCGTCCTCTCTTCTAGTCTACTCTCCTGATGACGAACAACAGTTCGAAATATTGAATTCTGTAAGTTTTCTTTGTATTCTCTTTTCTGTGTCGTGCTTTGTGTAATTTAAAGTTATATATATATATATATATATATTATATATATATATATATATATATATATATAGTATATAGTAACATTTATAAAATTAGCGTAACATAACCTTCTAAAAACCTCTAAAATAAGTAAAAATAATCCCTCAAATTATTTTCATCTAAGCTTATATTAGTGTATTTTTAAAATTACTATTCAGAGTATAATATTCTGTTCGTACAGGTCTTGTGATGTTTTGTTTGAGTGCTTCTCTAAGGCCACCAGCTAGCCATTGCCTGTCTTCGGAGCGATTCACTTCTATCTTCCTGTTGACGAGGCCATCGAAATATAGTAGTAAGTTTCTGTTTCATTTCTGCATGTTATTTTTTTGAATGTAGTATATATATATATATAACTGCTATATATGTGAGTGAGTATCAATAAGCATCGTCAAGTGTGTTATAGCAAATAGGATATGCCAGGTGAACTCTGTAAAATGTATCAACACTGATCATTACATTTTTGTATTTTTAAGGAATAATAAAGTAGATATTTTCTTATTTGGCCAAGATTGATCAGAAGTTTTTGCTACATAGTGATACATTCCTTAGGTATTAGAAATGTCAACCACGTTACCTTTGTAGAAGTGAAAGAAAACTTCTTTTCATGTATAAAAACATGAGATAAATATTTAACGTTGCTTTTCTTTTGGGGCCAATTCTTGGCTTGTCGGGTTTAGTTACTCTGTTTGTCTTTTGCAAGACTGTCAACATTATAAAACAAATTTTACTTTGAACTTCTAACTTCTGAACTTCTAAGTTCTGAAAAAAAATAAAAAAAAAGAGAATTCTTTATAAGAAACACGTTCAAACTTGTTTCTGTCTTGAATTGTTGTTCAATATTTAATAATTTAAACTTCAAAGTTTATTCTCAATGAATTGTAAAATATATTAAATAAAATTAGATTACATCATAAAGAGAATGAACCATTAAATATTTAGGAAAGATAACATTTTTTTTAAAAAGGTTAACATTTAATATTACACACAACAATTTATCTAAAATTATAATTCAATTTAATCATCTTGCTAAGATGCATTCTTTCGTAACTGTATTTTGTTATTTTGTATCTTTTGTAAGATACAAACACTCTTAGTCACATTTCTGTATTTCTACCAGTCCAGAAGCGATTATGCAGGTCATTGGGTTACCCTGGCCTCAAAACGCTAATTAAACTTTTCCAAATTTATTTATTTCAAGATTCTACGATCTTACATGATGTGAGAGAGCTATTTTTTTTAATAAATAGTTCTTTAGATAAAATATATAATGATAGTGTTTTTTTAGAATTTTACTACAGTCATTGTTAGTAGGATATTTTAATTTAAATGTCTGGCATATTTTGTTATGTTTTTAAACCATTATAACTTGTATATTTTTATGCGTGGATAAGATCGGCTAACACTTTATAGAGGTTGTAAACACGTAATTAACGATGTATTTTTCATTCATTAGTAACTGACATGCAGAGAGTACGACTTATTAATGTGACCAATGAAAAAACGATGAACAAAGTCCCCTAAAATCTACCATATAACGTATGGTTTTTAGTTTCAGTCAATATATGCCTAAATATATATTCTGAAGCTCAAGAGAAGTTTGTTAATAAACAAACATACAGAAAAACGCTGCAGTTTTATACATCCAATTGACAACACTCTTGGAAAGTTATAAACAGCTACCTGGGTGGAAAATTAAAAACATTTACAGTTATTTAAAGAATGATTATTATATAACCTGAAATTTTTAAGTTAAAGAGAAGAAAGTTGTGTAAGTAATATATTTTAATACACCACGACTTAAACTATGGTGTCGTATTTTAATATAATGCAACCTAAAAGCTTATGGTGTTGCTACCATTTTACTACAATAGTTTGTCTCATGTTTATTTGTTCCGTATTAAGTAATAATAATAATAATTCATAATTATCTCATATTGGAGAATTTAAAAAAATTACGTCTTCAGGAAAAAAAAGTTTAATATGAAAACTAACAACGCGTTTTAAAGACTTAGTGCTCTTCTACAAAATACTTTTAATAAATATACATAACTATGAATTAACGAAAGTAATGAACATCAGAGTGAATTATTTGAAAGAGAGTGCAATTCAATTTCTTAAAGTTATAGTTAATTATATTTTTTTAAATGTAAACCTGAAAAAGATCGCTAAGTGTTTGAAACTCGTTGTTAGTTTTCATATTAAACTTTTTTTGTGTAGAGACGTAATTTATGAAATTTCCCAATATAAGTAAATACCACACTATAACAGACAGCACAAGTAATGAAGTAATTATCTCATTCTTTTCATTTTTCTACTATAAGTGGTGTTCAAGGTTCACATCCAGCTCCTCTTTAAATTCTGGTCTTCACCAATTGCATTACTTAGATACAATACAATAGCAACATTTTCTCAGATACCTACTTACTACTATTCGTTGATTATCCCAAGATATTTAAAACTATTGTTCACTAGCTGATAGAAATATTCATAAACTCTCTTGACCACTCAGTTGAATGGTGCATTTTGTGCTTTAGTATTATTAGCTACTCAAAGAATGATAACCTTCCTATTTGTTGGCTTAATTATAATATAAGTGGCCAGTTCAATGATTACAAGAGTTAATACCAATAAGGGTTTAGGTGTTTATTTTGACTATTCTTTTCATATAACTTTATGCCATTTATATTGCTACTCAAGCATTGAAAATTTTAAGCTTTATGTTTAACATCCGTAATTTTAAGTCGTTTAAAATAATTGATAATTCTTTATACATTCTTCATTGCTGTAGGATTATGTTTTATCCTGTGGTCTCCACATCATTCTTACCTCATTCACGATATTTCAGATTAATCAAATGGTTTTCTACTAAGGTCTGAATTTGGAAACTCCTTTCAACTCCTTGATAAAAAAATCATTCTCGACTTCTTTAAATTCTAGCATAGATTGCTCTCAGTTACTCGTTATTCACCACTATTAAATTTAATATTCCCTTACAATCAATAACTCAGACTTCCAATGTGTAAATATTATTATACTTATGATTCAGCTTTCAACAGAATAAGAAAATATATATCTAACAATAATATTATGAAGTTAGTTACTTAATTATTTATCTATTACTTGAAATAATATAGATATTATTATAAAACATATATAATTCTGCAATAGTGATAAGTTAAAATATAGCATTTTTGAATGTAAATTGTTTTGAAGATTTCAGAATTGAAAATCAAGATATACTCAATAATTAACTCAGTCATATGGAAAACGGAATCTTGAATTTAATTATCATTCGTCTTCTATGAGAGGATTTTATTAAACAATCAATTGGTTTTTATCATTGATGCGCTGCAATCAAACATGGTTAACTGTTAGAATTGAAATCATTTATGATGGCTTTGAAAAAAGTAAATTGTAAATAAAGCACTTATATAAACGTATTATAAGAAACGTACTGTAATATCTAATAGAAGCCATTTACTTACTTGTACGAGGAGGTACAAGTCTGAGAATCCTGAGATAACTTTATATATTTATATTAGATCATATGATTGAAACTGGTTCTCTCACAGACGTTTTGACATACATTTACGTCTTCATAAGGGTTACAACATGTTTATTACAATTAGTACTATTACTACTACAATTACGGTTATTGCTTACACTAAAAATTTATAAATGAAGAGTAATAGAAAGCTAGTGATTAATAAATCTGGTATTACAACTATGGATTTTCACATTGATATATGGTTTTTTAAATTATTTCAGAAGTATAAGGATCAATATTTGCTTACCTCGGAAATGTGTTCCTTTTTCAGCATTCTTTCCTTTCCTGCATTACATGGTTTATAAATAGGAATTCATCCGGCCCAATGTCAATGTTTGTTGGTGGTCTCATTGCAGTTATGTGCTCTTTTGAATTTTGAGACGCAGTGTTTTCATTTTTTATTGGGTTTGCCTATTTTCAGTATTTAGGCCCTCTGGTTATTGGATTGAATAAAAATGTTAGTGTAGATTTGGCTGAATCTTCAAATGTCCATTCTGGAGTTGCAGACGTTTTTTTTTTTTACTTTACTATAAGTAAACTATAGTGATCGCGAAATACATTTGATCTCGAGATTTTGACGGAATTATATGTTTTGAGGTCCCAAAAGTCGTTTTATGAAGTTTTTTCGATGATGTTTTGTATGTGTGGGTGGGTATGTTAGCATAGCTTGTTACCAGGCTATGGTTCAGAATCTTTGATGAATCAAGTTGATATTTTACACAAAAATGTGTAGATAGCCCCATACACAAATGGTCTCATAATGTAGATGATCCCTATTGTTTGCGAAGAATTATGCATGACGGAAAAGTCACTTTTTTGTCAAAAAACTGGTTTTTAGAAAACATTTTTTCCCCTAAACTGTTAATTTTAAAGTTTTAAAATTTTGGCATTATCTTTGAGATTACAAATGAAATAAACCAAAAATACATTCAAAGTTTCGAAACAACGGAAAATATTTTTTTTCAATAAAATGTAAAAATTTTGACTGATAATTCAATCTCAAGGCTTGTGAGAGCTATACAAGCCACACAATTTGATGGATCAAAATGAAACTAAGCCTAAGAATAGAACCTTATGTGACGAATGAGCTGAGATAATTTTTTTCAAAATTACGTTCACCAAAGGGCGTTAAACTACGATTCCTGTTTTCAGAAAATGTTTTTTTGACGCTAAACGGCTAATTAGAAAATAATTAAAAATTTAACCAAAGGTGGAAAAAATTAACAATGTATTAAAAAAAATTCATGAAATTTCAATCAGGGCAAAGAGCAATAAAGCTATGAAAACTGTTTGTTTATCCTGGACTAAGGGATCACCTGCTATACTTATCGAATTTTTGATTTTTACTTTACTAGGAGTATAATGAAGTATAGTGATCGTGAGAAAATTCTATCTCAAAATTTTGATGGAGTTATATGTTTTGAAGTCCCAAAAGTCGTTTTATAATGTTTTTTCGATGATGTCTGTGTGTGTGTGGGTAGGTGGGTGAGTGTGTTATCATTGCTCTTATCACGCTACCACGTCCAGAATCTTTGATGGATCAAGTTGATATTTTTCACAATTCTTATACCAATTATATATATATACATATATATATATTAATTGTGTTGAACTGAAAAACTACTCAAAAGAAAGGTATGTTTGATTAAGGCAATTCAGATCAACACAATTTGTATAAAAGAAGGTCTCCTCCCTATTTATACTAATATATATATATATATTGAAAATCTACATGAGGTGTCTGGTTCTGATATCTGATTGGTTAATGTGGGACCAAATAAGCTTGACTCATTTTTCCAAGTTGAAGGCTTCTAGCTCTGATCGAAGTCACGTACAGCGGTTCTTCTCTTCCATGGAGTCATCTCCGCCGACACAGCAAATAGTATAAGGGCTCGCACTGTTCAGTTTCTGAGGGAGTTGAAAAACCCATCTGAAACACTAGAAGCAGAAAACATCTGGTGATGGGTTGAGAAGAGTAGGAGGGAAAAGCGGTATTTGAAAAGGATGAAGGTGCAGTAAAGAATAATTTTCTGAAAGGGATGTTTGGGGAAACAAAGGAGTACAGTAAGAAAGAGTTAAAAATTACCTGCTTGCTGTCAACCCTCTTAGAAAAGGCTATTGCCTTCATAACGAAAGTATCAAGTTTGAAGTTTAGCTGATTTGAAGTTTTAAAATTTAATATTTAATCAAATATTATAAACTAGTGTTTATAATATTTGATTTATTAAATTCAATTAGGGACGATTCAATAATATTTCTTAACAACGTCGATTTTTCATAGGTAATAAATTTAGCTTTTTATTTTTTAAATTTTTATTTTTATTATTTTTTAAATGTATGTATCCAAGAAGGACTGCTCCCAACGTTTACGAATATATATAAAAGTGTACAAGAAACATTCGTGACTCTATAATCAAGGAAATCAAGACTAAAAGTAATAAATGATACCCGGTTCTCTTATTACTTTTAGTGGTGATTTCTTTCATATATATATTGACTGTCTTAGCTGATTGAAGGGTGATGTTTTTATATGATACTCCTTACCAGCGTGTGACAAATATGTACCTCTCCTAATAAAGCTAATAACGAATTAATGCCTATAATATTACTGCTTTAACATTAACTATATAAATATAGGTAATATTACTACTCGATAAATATTAATAAATGATCAATCACGTGAAAATATTTATAAGTTTCCACAAATCTGCATCTTTATAGAAACCTTTTACAAAAGGGCAAAACTTGGTTATAGTCAATTTTGTAATATTTATGTACTAACAATTTATCGGTATTATATAGTTATTGATTAAATAGTAATACTGAATCAAAATATTTTTTATACAGTTCGAAACGTTGTTGAAAAAAAGCTACCATAGTATATATGAATAGAAAGGTTAATGAGATTAAAATTAAATACATATATTATACAATTCAAAATAATCACAATTAGACACTGAGATAGAAATAAATTAAAGAAAAAGCCAGAAGGAAAACTCAAAAACAAAGATATATATATATATAAATGATCAAACCACAATAAGAAATGGGAAAACAAGACTGTGGTTTGATCATTGATTGTTATATCAAGTGTTTATGTGAAAGCATTATATATATATATATATATATATTAAAGAGATGTTTTCTCTGTTTATTTTGAAGTGTTTGGGGCTCCTGAAAAAATAAGAACTCATTTCCGAGAAAGGCATAAAAAATAGAAAGGATTCTAGAATCTCTACTTGTTTTAGATAAATGGCTACAATAGGACATCCAAAGTACCAATTTAAATTGAGACTTAAGTTATTTGCTAACAATCATCCGTTATAGCTTTGCTGGAGAATAAGTCTCTGACTTGTTACATGAGTATCACCCCACAACGGGCTGTCGCCTCCAGCCATTCCATTGTAAACTGCAGTGGCTCAAAAAGCCTTGAAATAAAAGAAGAAGAAAAGAAACAAAAAAAAGCGGTAGTAATGAATAGAAACAGCAGTAATACAGAAATGAAAAGAAACTTGCAGGGGGGATAATAAGAAAAATAAAACATTGCAACAAACAAAATTTTCAAGTAACATTAATAATTAATTAATATAATGATAAAGAAAATGTGCAAAATAATAATATTAATAATATACAAATAAAGAGAATAAAACGATTCTTTTATTTGGAGTTTATTTTTCCTTAGTTAATTTATCCTGCTATTTATATTTTCCCTTGACTTTTTTTCTGGCCGTTTAATAAATATCGTGTTCTTAATAATTGATATTATTAAACTTATTAATAAATAAATATTTTAATTTGGTTAAAATTAAAAATTAAAGCTCTAAAGAACAAAACCAAACCATAGCATCATATAGAACTAAAACAACACAAAATCTCAATAAAGTATTTTGAAAATCACTTGGTTTACTAACTCGTAAATAGATTTTTTATCAGTTTAGAAAAGAGGTAACAAACCAGTATTTCATATTAATTAATATACTAAATTGACAATCAATCAAAAAAATCAGCTTAAAAGTACAAAAATGTATGTGTTGTCTGCTGAAATGACAATGGAAAGAAAAATTACAATTTCTCATCAACCACGAACTTCAATATTTTTTATTTATTAATATTCTTCATTATAAACATTTATAGTGTATTTATTTACAATAAAATTCTAAATTATAAAATAATTATGTTGAGCAATAGAAATACAAGGAAGAGGAAAGTGAAGTGAAAATCAAAAATATATGACTGAATCAGTTATAAATATAAACGCCAAAAGTGCAATTAAATCATTTATTATAAATAGTTATATTTTTTTACAAAAAGTAATTATATTTCTTTAATAATTCTTATAGAACAATACACAAATAGTTATTAAGTACTACTTATTATTTGCACAACATAAATTTAAAATAAGGTATGGATAAAAACAGAATTGTTTTCAAAAAAGTAGTTGGTTGTTTTTCTTTTTGTTGGCATGACAAACAAATGTGCAATGTTGCTTATCACAAGAGAAGAGAGAAAGAGACCAGAGTTAACAAAACACGTATACACTCAACCATAAAGGTAACCACTTAATTTTTCGCTTGAGTTCTTTCAAGTTAAGTTTGTTTTCCATCTAGTCCTTTTTGATAACATCTCTCACTCTTCGTTTTGTTTGTTGTAAAAGTGTTTCCTCTCTTACCAAAGCGGTATTGTTTGAATGACAAATTTCAGTGATAATTACTTGGTTGACAGTAAAGTTCATTCAATTAAAAATTATATCTTTTAATGTTTAATATATATATATATATATATATATATATATATATATATATATATTCGTGCATACTGGCAGCAAGTCTTCTTTTAAACAAGTGTTGTTAAAAAGCACAGCGGCTTCAGCATAATTAATCTTTTTAGAAAGATGTTCTATTTGCCTTATTATTTTCTTATAATTCACTGGTAGGTCAAAAATTAATCTACCTAATTCCATAACAAGAATAGGAAAACAATCTTGAAGAGAAATAATGAAACAAACTATATTTGACACTACACAAACACAAACTAGGTTTAAAAACTAGGGAAACAAGCATTCGGCCACATTGGCCATCATCAGGTAAACAGTAAACAATAAAACGAAACAATTAAAACAATTCTAATTGTTTTACTAAAAATTAACAACAAACTAAATAAGAACAGTTCAAATAGTGGCAGCGTGTAACTGTCAAAGCAGCGCTACATGCGCGCACCCACGCGTTAGACAGTTGAATCACTCCAGCACTTCTCGCCTTCGACAGGTCACAACAAGGGAGAGTTCCGAACAAATATATATATATCCTATATATATATATACCATATATATATATATATATATATATATATATCCTATTTAACACTTTTTCTTATTATTATTTATTTATATATTTAGATTTATATTTGGTTTCTTTTTTATTCTTTCATTTTTTTCCTTTATTCGTCATACACCGATGGAATGGAATCATCATATGATGATTGATACAAAAAATTATCGTAGATAAATCTATGTCAATATAAGAAACATCACACTGAGTCCAATCCAGTTGATTTTTGTGTAATTTGGGAAAGTGCAGGAAGTGTTAATATGGCAAGAATAAGAATTGTTATTGAAGAAGGGAAGTGAAACAAGAACTGGTGTTAACAACAAATCATGCTCTACTTTAATATCGTTTCATATCCTTAGCTGTATTAAAAGGCTTCAAACAGAGATGTGAAAAGTTTATCTTCCGCTTGGAACATTTTCGGTAAAAAATGTCTGAAACTTACTGTAAGTACAAGAAGTGGGAGAAAAGCACATAGAATTAGAGAAACTTTTTAATAACAGTAAGAAGATAATTGACACCCAAAACAAAATGGAAGAATCATTTGGACTCTTTGCAGGTAAACATTGTTGTATTAATTAAACATAATGTAAACATATTGTATTAAGTTCTTAACAGTAATATAGCTTTCAATAAAAGCGTTGTACT
Source organism: Hermatobates lingyangjiaoensis (assembly GCA_026182355.1). Taxonomy (NCBI): domain Eukaryota; kingdom Metazoa; phylum Arthropoda; class Insecta; order Hemiptera; family Hermatobatidae; genus Hermatobates; species Hermatobates lingyangjiaoensis. The sequence goes on along the minus strand of JAPFBL010000883.1, from coordinate 6,687,261 downwards.
TAATACATAAAGAGTCTAATGGGAATTAGATTTCTGAAATGTTTAGGTGGCATCTACGAAGTTTAATATTATCACTAGTGTTATAGGTTGCCAGTAGATAAGAGTTTTCTGGTCTTCTGGCGTGAGTAGGACAACACACTACAATAATAAGGTATTTATTTATTGAAAACCACTATTTTGAATGCTAGAAATAACCTTGAAATTCAACGAGCACATGCTACTGACATCAAACATGAAGCATTCTACTTACACTGCTCATTCTAGGTCAACTTTAAGTGAACAGACATGGAGAAGTATAATGTAGGATTAAAATGAAGAAATAAACCAGTTGGTAATCATAGAAGAGCAGACATTCTGGAAAGATTAGAAGAAATATTTAACTCATGATTACCACGGATCGAAATAAAGAATACATTGCCAACTTATGGTTCTATGAAAGAGAAAGAAACATACGACTAGCATTGAAACTTTGCTCTAAGTTACTCATTTATAAATCAGAAATAAAAGGGACATAATTACAACTAAAACAATCTCTCTGGCTTGAACTCAACAGTGCCTATCAAACTAAAAGCATTATGTTTGAATAAAAAATCGTAAGAATTTTTATCTCGCACGACGGGTGAAAATTTGTATTACGAGCAATTTGTATTACAGTCTTCCTCACGCCTAGATGATCTCTCTTTTAAATTTAGTACATTAATAAAACATGATTATTTCTCATTGTAGGGTAAAAATCTAATGAAATGGTCTCCACATATAAAACTTTTAATGATATAAACAACGCGTTTCGAACACGTAGTGTTCTTCTTCTTGCATTCATTCATTGTTCAAATAATATTATTCATTTTACATATACGGATTTGTTTATATTTTTTCATTGCATCTTTTCTTTTTCAAAAATATACTTTAAAACAGGTATTTTGTTGATGGAACGGATTATTGTTTTTCAAATTAAATTCAATGCGAAAAATTGTTTCGTAATACTAGTAGATCCCAATACAATCTCGGTATGGGAACGAATTAAACTTGTACTGCGAGATTTTGCTGTATTTTTAAATGCAAATGAATAAAGAAAGTGAGTTAGAATGAAACCCAAAAAAGTTATCACGTTCTTCGCTTCTTCATTCTGCTTTCTTCGTGCAAGCTGTATTCAATGATGATATATGAACGGGAAAAAGATCCTCCTAATATCAATACTCAAAACTTACCCTATATTGAATCAAATTTATTGTTAATACATTGAAATCAAACTGAGAAATACAGGTTATTAACATAAAGGGATGAAAAACCCTAGTTGCGCTTGCACGATAAAGAATTAAATCATAAGAAGATCAAAATGAAATAAATTGTTAATTACTGAAAGAGAAATACTAAAAAAAACTTTAGTAAACTTTTTTAGACTAACAGTTTTTTGTTTCTTTAATTATGTTTTCATTTTATCATGTTTTTTTATTATAGGGTTTTTTGATCTACCAATTTGTATTGCAATCGAGAAACTTAGTGTTGCAACACTGACTTAATGGATTGAAATATTCATTGCACATTTAACTTCTCTGATTTTTTTTATTATTACTTCTTAATACCTTTGTTTGATTATGTTAACTTGTTAACGAATAGTGCTGACCATATGTAGTATACTCCTGACGGTATGAACAAATCTCATTATGAGAACGTAAGATTTTCATAGAGGTCTGTCTAATATTTTGGAATTATTTGTTGAAAGATAGGAAAAAAAAGATTTTTGTTTGTTTGTTAGTTTTGGTGCTATACAGAAATAGCCTACAATACTATAATAAATTGTAGTATTGTGGATACACAATAGAAGTATTATGGTGCTATTTAGAAGATGATTAATCTTATGTATCAAGGATGATTGCTATTATTTTCCTCCAGCTTGAAAATGTTAATTTATTGTTCTCAAGTGCGTGATATTGTCTCTTAGAGAAATACACGTGAAGTGGAAGCTGTGTTGTTACTCAAGGAGACTGCGGAGTGTCATTATGATAATTAATATTCAACAAAGACGTGAGATTAACTCTTCCGTATTGCTTAAATAGTAAACTTCATACCAAAGTTTTAACTAATAAGTTAGTTTCATGATTACAATGCATTTGTGAAATACTAATTTCTGCTTAATCTGTTTTCAATTTAATACAAACCTGTTAGTATTAAGTGTAAAGTTGAAAGTTTACTCTAGGACAGAAGGAGATGTAGTGTGATTAGATTAGGCTGCAGGTGAGAGTGTTTTGATTGCAATGTGCAGTCTCAGTTAGAACTTCAACCAACAATTTCTTCTCAGCATTAAAATGATTGTCAAAATATTGAAACTAGTCTTTTTTTGTGTTTCAATTCTTTTAGCTACTTTCATCAGTCTTTAAATGAAATGTAGAGGCTTGAAACTTTTAAGTTCTAGTCAAAAGTGCAATTGAGTAATCAATGAAATTACACTTTAAAATCCCCCATCAGTATCCTTAAATTAATTTTTAAAAATAATGTTCTATGCGTGTGTGTGTGTGTGTGTGTGTCTGTGAAAGAGAGAAAGAGTGAAGAGAGATCACTTATACGATTTCAGAGTTACATGAAACTTTGTAACTAACTTGCAAATTTGGACCACTGATTGAGCGTTTTGAACGAGCCAACTCTTCCAAAGAACTTAAATAAAACCATCTCAGTGAACAGAGCGTCCTTTTAAAAGTAATGCAAATTTATTATTACAGTTTATCTAATATTTTTTTAGAACATCGAATAATTGCAGTTCACATATGATACAACTAGAGATGAAATGGATATGGGACACCTCTGCTACGTACGATTTTACATTGTGATTAGCTTATATAAAGTATTTTAGTGCTTAATCATAAACGATAATGTACAGAGGTGGTCATAAGCAGCCTCTTTGAGTGAGCATTGCACTCAAACGCCTTGCAGCAGCTTCCAGACCACTTCAATAAACACTATGCGATTTCTTTGAATTGCGGCGCCCACATCTACAATACTCTCATTTCATTTGGCTTCTTTTAATTATACTTCTGGGAAACCTCATAATTTCCTTGATTGCTATAGAGGTATCTATCCAGGATGTCTGGAGAAGAGTTTTTATATCAGCGTCTGCAGCAAATTCTAACCTGGTGCAGAAACATATTACCTGTGTTCTATATTATTCAGTCTCACAACCTTAGAATTCAACTTTAATCCTTATTTATTTATTTTCTTTTTTTAATTTATAATTTAATTTTTCTTCTTTCTTCTTCCCCGTTTTCGTGATATTATTTTTAATTATATTTTTTTAATCATTTTAACTTCCCCTTTTATTTCTCCTTCGTTACTCGTAATCAGACTCCATTTGAGTGCTTGTGAATGCCTGTAACTTTTTTCTCATGATGATGGTAGTTGTCAAAAAATGTAAATAACTCTTTCACAGTCTGCTAAAATTTGTTTTCTTACTTTCTTTGTATGAGATATAGAAGCATGCAAGTTTAAAGTTCCAGCAAAAATCTCAAAATAGAACATATGAATCAATGTACCTTCTGAGTGAATTAAAATAAGTTTTCGCTAATATATCTGTCTGTGTATCTGTATGAGTGTGTGTGCGTTTGTGCCTCCTGTTAGCAAGATATTTCAAAAACCAAACGAGTTATCAATGCAAAAATTAATTTATTATCTTATTTTTATTACACTTAAATTAAGTTAATGATTAAATTCAGTTAAAAAATATATAAGTTAGCCCTATAATGAAAAGAAGAAGCTCAGCACTAATATTGTTCTTTTTTATGATTCCACATTATCTGATATAAATTCAGTTTTCCGATTTCGTAAAAGTCTGTCAACGTGACAGATTAAACTCAGTGTACTTCCGGCTTTTTAGTTGATATTAAACATGTACGATATATAATCATATATATCATCGTAACTAATCCTACTATTACTGTAAAATGTATGAAAAATTGAATAAATCAACATTTAAATGACTGAAAAGATTGATTGATATATGTAAACAAAAATCGCCAATTTATGCACAACAAAAGTAAATTTAATTCGAATTGATTGAGTTAAGATCAAATGATAGATTTCTACTTTAGTGAATAATGCAGTAGTGTGGAACATAGCTTTTCTGCTACCTCTCTTGAAGGGATACCTTTTGAGTTTCTTCATATTTCCCTTCTTATTTAAGAGAGTAATTAAGTGATAATGAATTGTTTGACTATTTTAGTGATATTTAGACTTTTTAAGGAGATCCCTATTAGTATTACTTATAATTAATTAGTGATGACCAAAATTAATAATTTCTCATTAAGATTATAACAAACAATTTATTCAGAATTTAAAGTTATTTAATTATAATTTCTGGAAAAAGCATGTTTACAATTATGTAAATAAAATGTGAACGGCCTTTTAAATCATTCATTTTGTGTAAAATATGGTACACCATAATGGTGTGAAATATATATATATATATATATATATAACTTAACTTAAAAAAAGAAACAAATGCAAAATCGAATAATATAATTATTTTGTGGTCAAATAAAATAATAAAAAAGCTATAACTAAGTAATCATAACAAAATCTTTTGTTAAATAATAAAGTCGTGACATATAAAGCCGAGCTAGAAATCATGGATTACCTGCTGCATTTAGAGATTTTATTTACATTGACTTAGAAATTTCCTGTATCATAAAAAAATTTCAAATAAAATCCAGTATCATAATTCTTATTTTAAAGTTTATGAGAAGAAATTTAAAAATATTTTAAACAGTTAATATGGTATCCAAGAACAATAAAATTCAGAATAGTGTGTTTAAAAACTACACAGTTTTGTTCCATGATCTTTCATGGAAAAGGATCCTTCTCCTTGTTTATGATAATGCCACATCTTCAGTGATTGAAGAATCATAAAATAAATTAGAAATCATCCTCCTGCTAGGTGTTTTGAATTTGAATATTTCATAACATTACTTATCGAACATATACAGTATATGGTGTGTATAAGAAACTTTGTGGGGTACTAAAAGCCTTTGATGGAACAAAACTCATATTTTCTATCCAATTTTTTCTACAGTGTAAATGTGACCTACTGTTTTGGATAATGGTTTATTATGAAAAAAAACACTTTTTTTTAAAAAAAAGTGTAATTTTATACATTTTTTCCTAACTTTGGAGTTTTAAAATGTTGCTATTATTATAGTTTTAAGAAGTGTAAATACCCATAAAATAGTCCAAAGTAAGCATTATCTTTTATTCATTATTTTTTTTAAATAATCATGAAATATCTAAACATAGGCAAGCTCAAAGCTTTCTTATTTTTTATGTACAACTACCCCAAGAGCAGTAGTAGAAAAACTTATTGCTGCTGAAGTTATCCGACCGGTTTCAGGCGTTACCCATCTTCAAAGGAACTGACCCAAGAAGCCAGAAGTGATGGAAGCTCCTTTCGAAGATGGGTTACGCCGATAATGGTCGCATAAGTCCAGCAGCAGTATACGAGGTAAGACGGTTTATTCTATTTCTAATATTATTCACACTAACCTCAGTGGTATTAACAATATGCATGCATTTATATACCACTAGACTACACGTGACCTTTTTGGCTTTGAGAAATTATAACAATAGGTATTGGAATTAATTCACTGAACATGATTGACAGTGATAATTTTAATTCATATTTCCTGTTATTAAGACACGGAAACCAATTCGTATATGATCCAAGCTTTTGATATAATATTCTTAACATGATTCAAGATATATACACAGTAAGTATATTTAGCAAAAAAACAATTATTTAAAAGTAAAGGAAAATCATCTATTTTATCATAAAAATAAATAAAACATCAATTCAAGTTATTTTAAATATAATGAAATGTATTTAAAACAAACAAAACTTGTAAACTGAAATATTCAGTTTATTTACCTAACATAAAATAAAATTAATGAAAGGAAGATGTCTTCATAATATTACCTTAGAACATTCGTATTTTATCTGATAGTTGTGTTCAAGTTTGTATGTATAATGTTCATTTTTAACCTCTAATGTAGTAGCTTATTATATATTTGTCATATTTATTTATAATACATTAGCAGTACTGTCATCAGCGAGCACCCAAGCCTCTGGGCTACTCTTGCTCCATGCCTTTATTTTATTACCGGTGTTTATATTTAGCAAATTTTAAATTAAATTTTTTTTTACTACATTTATATATAACACATTTTCTCTACTATCATCAGTGAGCACGTAAGCGACTGGCTACCCTGGATCCATACCTTTACTTTACTACCAATGTTTATATTATTCAAATTTTAAATTCAAAATTTTTTTGTTACATTTATTTTTAATAGATTTGTGCTACTGTCATCGGCGAGCATGCAAGCTCCATGCCTTTAGTTTACTCGTATTATCAGTGTTTATACTACGCGAATATGAAATTAATAAAATATTTGTTACATTTATATATAATATTTTTGCACTACTGTCATCGACGATCACGGAAGACGCTTGCTAACCTGGCTCCAATTTTGGCAATAAAGAGATCATTTTTTTTTATTTAACATTATTCAGGTAATAAATAATATTCATTTATTTTCAAGTCTCTATCTCCACGAGAAATGCGTCAACAAACAAACAAATAAACTCACGAACTTTATATAAGAGATAACACCCATTTCCGTCCATGTAATTTTAATTAAAGTGTATGCAGCTAATTCTGTCAAACTGTATGTCCTACATCACACCCACAATCTTTCAGAGTCAGTCATAAGCCACAAATTTTACAATCTAATGGAAAAATTGTGAAGTTTTTTTCTAGTAAATACCATACTAGAAAAAAAGATATACTAGAGTCTTATAATAATTCTAAAGTCCCAACACTCTAGCATTATAGCTAAAGAGAAAGAAACGCCGTCTAAAATCACATTTTGAAAAAAAATGTGACTTGTCGATTATAAAATATTCTCTTAATACAATAGAGCACATTTACACTGTAAGTGCAACTTTTGCACTTATTTAGTGAACGGTTTTACCTGTATGTGGCTACAACCTTTTGAATGCACAGCGACCAACAGCAACCACCCACCGAGCGCTTACGAACTGACACACACACACATTGATACATACACGAACACTCACATAGACATTATCTAGAAGACGCCAAAAAAGGACTTTAGGGACCTCAAAACGTGTAAATTTGCTAAAATTTCTAGAGCGACTTTTTTATTACTGTTCTTTAATTATAATGAAGTAATATACAAACAAAACCTAACTGGAAAAACAGTTATTATAGTATTATTACTATAGCAGAAAAAGAGTGAGAGACAGAGTGAGCGAGAGTGAGTGAGTGGTACAATGAGGAAATAAGTTAGTGAAAAACGAGAGAAAAATGTGTGAGAGTCGGAGACCAGCTAGAAGAGAGCACTTTCTCTCTCTCTCTCTCTCTCTCACTCTCTCTTCTAGTCTTTTCCTCATTATAAACAACGTTTGAAATATCGATTATATGAAGGTCCTTCTTTCTTCTATATGTTGTGTGTTAATTCCTGTTTTTAATATTTCTTTGAATGGTTCTTTTAATATATATATATATATATATATATATATATATATATATATAAAAAGATTTCACATAAACACGTGAAAAACTGTTGGAAATGGAAAGGAAAAAATGTTGAGTTTTTGACTCTGACGAAGACCGCTTGTTACGGTTGAAAGATCTTAGTCTTGTTTTCCCATTTCTTTTTGTGGTTTGATCATATATATATATTATGTTGAACTGAATTGCCTTAATCAAACATACCTTTTTTTTGAGCAGTTTTTTATGTTTTCATGATAATTTCAAATCGTCTTGATTTAGTTGGTGAAACTAAATTGAAAAATTTATTGATTCATATTAAAAACTGCTCAAAAGAAAGGTATTTTTGATTAAGGCAATTCAGTTCAACACAATTTGTATAAATGAAGATCTGCTCCCTATTTATACTAATATATAGAATTAGTTTTCTGTTTATGTGAAATCTTTATATATATATATATAACGAACAAAGGTCGTTCAACAAAACATGCATAAAAGAAGGATTGCTCCCTAAATTTACAAATATATATATATGTATATACTGAAATGTTTAGATTCAAATAGAAGTTGTAAAACAGTTACGGTCATGTAAAGTACCTATTATAAACTATTTAGGACATCAAAGTTATTTAAGTATAGTAATGAACAATATGTCTCAACAGGTATTGTTAGTCATTGTTGGCGCTTAGCCGATTTGATATCTGTTATACCTTGAAATGGATTATGTATACTGGTTTAATAGCTAGTCTGTCAAACACTCATAGTACATATTTGATACTGTGTTGTACAAATATGTACTGCGTTGTTCAGACACATATAACCGTTTTCGATGTCAATTATAGTCTCATTGTAGAAGATTCTTTTTCTGATGGATAGTAAACATTAATTATTAAATATAATAACAGTGGATTCTAATAAGCATTTAATGACTGCTAATTGTCGTAAGACGTATAAGTTCTAATTCTTTTTAACTATTGACATAGCGGTGTGGAGGGTTATAGGTGTTGAGAGAAGAGACCATCAATCTGCAGGACTCAATATGGAAAGGCATGGTGGAGGGCCGTGCTATGGCAGCCTTCCAATGGCCAAGCCCAGTCTTTCATTAATTATGGGTCGTGGAAGCCAACTTGGGTTGAATAACAAGCCAAGCTGAGACAGATTAATAAATGCCCTCCATCCATCCCACTAGAGAAGAAAAAAAAAAAAGAGAGACGAAAGCGCCAAAACTTTAGTCAATTTATCTGGCCGAAGGCAGCTTTTAAAGATGGGTCTATTGTAAGTCTCCATTGTCGGTGTTGACGTTGGAAGGCTCTTTGCCGAAGTAACAGACATTAGGAAAGAAGGGTTGGTGAAAAAGTTAGTCGCATTTATCTCTATAGAAAATCCGTTGTGGGAGTAGTGACAAGGTGCAGTGAGAAGCGCTTCTACTTCCACAGAGAACACGCTTGCTAAGTGAATCATTTGAACAACTGGCTGCAAAGGCGACCCTCCTAACACTCTCGCCATCTAAAGTATACCCTACTGCGACCAATCATATAGTATTACATATCGACCACCGTCCAAACAACACTTGCGGCTTATATCAACATCATTCATTCCTCTACCGGATACTCACAAGTCCTGCAATATTATTTATTAATTTTAGAACAAGTGCAAATAAAAGTCTCCATATACATTTTTTTTTACGAAAATTTTTTTTAAATATGCAGTCTCCTTCTTAAGATTACATGTAAAGTACAAATGAACCAGTCAAATACAAATATACATAAGTAACTGAAGTAACATTAGTATGCAGACTAATGATTATAGTGCGTTGTAATTGACTGAGATGGACGACATGTAATTTTAGGAGAGGAGGGGGTGGGATATCAAGAAGGGGGGGAAAGAGAAAACCTGTGTATTATCTTATTATAAACAGGTTCAGTTTACTTTCTAGTAAACTGAACTTTGTCTTCCATTTCTTCAACTCACAACCACTTTGAAGCACAAAGAATAAAAATTAAGAAAGAGTAAATATTTGGCATGCCACATATTTAACTGCTATTTGCATAAAATTAATTTTTTTTAATATTAATAGTTAAATAAAATGTAATAAATATTAGGCTAATTTATTTGTAGACTCCGATTTTTATATAATGATATCAGTTTTGTTTAGTTTGGAAGAAGTAATGCGCAACACTCAAAATCAAGTTACTTGTTTTAAGTGTTTTTTTTTCAGTTCTGTTTAAGTATATTTCAAAATATTTGTTTGCCCTCATTTACTTTTCTCTAAGACTTTCCAACAAAATTGGCTTGGTTCTTCTTTTCCGAGTTAGCTGCATTGGTGATTCATTTAGAAACCGTTTGATATAAAGTTTTAAGTTCTTTTTCAGATTTTTGGTATTGTTCCAGTGAAGTAGTTTATTGCTTTCATTTATTTATACTTTACACAACTACCTTAAGTGAACAGTCGAGTTGAGTCTAAAATGTACACAGCACTTCTTGGCATTTTCAGTTATCACTCAAATTTATTTTCAAAGATTGTAATTTGAATGATATATTCAGAAATATAGACAAATTGATACTTTATTTTAATATTCATCCAAATATAACTAAACTATTATATTATAGTCGCACTATTTTCAGTATTAAAAATATAAATCATATTTATAAGCAATACATTATTTAAACCTTTTACTAAAAATATCAATAATAGTGGTTCAGAATCCGTACATCATAGTAGGTGTAAAAGGACTTTAATTCTTTGATTAAACAGACAAAATATATGCATGGCACGAAATAATGTTAAAATTTTTTTAAAAAAAAGACTACAGAAGTCATCCGAAATCTGTAAAGGTTACTCTATATGAACAAGTGGAGCTGGAGGAGTTTATTTTAAAACTATATATTTACAAGATCTTGATTAAGTTTGAACTATATGTCTGCGAGTAAATTATTTTAAACATTTTCCAAGGAAGGGAACGAAAGGTCTTTAATCCCCCTTCTATGAGAGCACGCCTATGGGTGGTAGGGAAGGACGACTTCACAGGCCCACTTTATACTTGACTTTTAACATTTCAACCATATGTATAAGACAGTCAATTTCAAAAACATATTGTCTGAAGATTTTAATGAAAATAATGTTCGATGAATGAATGTAATTTTAGTTCAGTAGTCTTGTGCACACATTTTGGCCGATGCTGACAATAACAACCTGCGCTTTCTCTCCATAACTGGCAATATTATCAAAGCAGTAACTGCCACAAACCAGAGTGATATTTTTCATTGCTGCTATCCAAACTCAGTAAATTAATACCTGTTTATCATAGTTATTACATATTTTAGAATACTCAATCAAATAAGTCCTAAATATGTTTTAACATCTTGTTTATCATTACAATTCCTTGCATTGCATAATATCTACACTCTACTTTTAAAATTCATGATTAAATGAACGTAATTTATAATGTGAGTTTAACGGGATTTTTTTTATAAAAAAAAAAACGAGGACATGAGTTAAAAATGTGGTAATTCCCAGTTAAAAATGCACTAAGTAATGTAGGGAGTAAAGAAAACATGGAGTCATGGATTAAAAAGTTATTTTAATTAGATAAATGAAGAGCTTGTAAGAAGCTTACTATAAATAAATGAAACTAAAAACTAGAATATATTTGAACAAACTACTTACACTTTACTTTTTTCCATAATTAAGATAGAACTAGTAATGGAGCTACACCAACATTTGTATAAAGATTGGTAATTATGAGAAACAATTTTAATTATTCTTAATAATTAACATTTTTTTATATTTTTTTTAAAGTTCTCTATATTAAACTTCTTTTTTTACGTTATATATATACAAATAATAGGATACATTTATTTAGATACGTAAACAGATTAATAACATATAACATTAAATATTTAACATATTTTTTAGATTCTTAAAGGTTTACTTAAGAAAAAACTGTTCACAAAATGTACACCAACACATACACAAACCACCCTCTCAAAACATACACACGCACTATACATAAAATTTAATAACATACATAATCTATTAAAAATAATATAATAACTTTGATAACAAAGATAGTAGAAATATAGAACTCAGTTATGACAGTGTTTGTCTTTATGTTGCTTTCTCGTAATGTATGTGTTCGTATATTTTAGATACATTCGTATTCGTATATATTCTACAAACCTAATATATATGTATATTATATATTATACACATATATGTCACATATATTAAATATTATATATAATATATGTTTTATATTAGACATATATCGTATTATGTCTTTTTAGCTTATTGCAATTTTAATTTTAGTATAGTTACTTACTTATACTTCTAATTAAATTTTACATTGAATATGACTGATGTTGATTGAAACTAGTCTATGTATTAAGTAGTTTAGTGTTAGTTAAGAAGTAAAAAGATTGTTTCGAGTACAAAATCAAAACGTTCGGTGAACTTTTTTGCACACTTCCGTTCATTGGAAATCTTTAGTAAGGAAATTGAAGAAAATATGGAATAATTGAAAGAGCAAAATAGTACAATTATACTCGTATATATCAACGTCAAAGCCACTGTAATGAATCAGAAAATTTATGATTTCTTACTGTGGTTTGAACGTTGATTTTTGTTTCTCGTTTTATTTTGAAATCTTATTAATGATATATAAATAGAGTGAGAGAGAGTGAAAGAAAGATATTTGTAAATTCTGATAGAAATCAATCCTTGGGACATAAGTATTGAAAATATCATCAAACTGAACTGATTCTTGTTTCTTTGCAAGTTTCTAAACTTTGTTAAGTGACACTCTTGTTAGATCGTCTACGAGTATACAGCACAGCAAAACGTATTTCAAAACATCACGATTTATTTTCAGGGCTGAATAACTTCTTAAAAGAATTTTTGGTTAATAAAATTAAAGTGAAAATCGTAAAATTTGTTGTAACAAGTAACTGTTGTTACCGCAAACAAAGTCAGTCTGTGCTTCTATTTATTGTGAAGTAGTGCTTAAAAGCAAAGTGAAGATACAAGTTTATTTGTACATATGACGTCACAGTTATATCATTAGAACCTTAATGGAAATCTTGGAACATTTTGCTCTTTTTTTTTGTTGTCCTGTGTTTGTAGTTTCACTAGTTTTTATAATGAAATTATTACCATTTTTACTGACACATAGGTAAATGAATAGGAAAAACAGTGCAGTTTTAGACATAATAATTAACTTGATCTGAATTAAGTGCTATTTTAAATAAATAAGAATGCATTGCATATGCATTGATTATCATATTTTTTTTTATAAGAATTTGACTGTGACTTCAAGCCTACACTTCAGAAAAAGTAACAATTTTATATCAATTGATAAAACAAGGAAATACTAGAGGGTCTATGAAAACAAGAGGTATCTATGTGTATGTTGTTCTGATGTTATATTAAGACTAAATTAGGATAAGTTTGGCTGAAGGTTGCGTGTACTGAAGGCAAAACGCAAACAGCATCACAACCAATGGACCATGAAGAGGCCTCCTTAGCTAATCAATTAGTCTAATCAGCCACCCTCCATTTAGCTCTTAATTCCCCACACATATCCACACCTTAACTGCTTCCTTCCAGTGAATTCACCTGCCTTCTCTGTTCTCTAAGTTCTAATGTTTAACTATATTAGAGATAATTAGAGAGAGAGAGTTAACTCATAAGTGGGATTCAAATGCTCAGAAGGCTTAAGTATGCCTGTAATACTACAGCACAAAATGAATGCACTTAACCTAGCCTCAGTGCTACTGAAAAGCCTTCAGAAACGGATTACATTATAGCAAAATAGCAACACAGTGGCCATCTTCTCAAATAATGAGGTAGTTTTATAAATAGCCCACTTGCAATATAAAACCAATTGTGCTATCTATTACGAAAGATATTCATGTATTTCAAGATACTGTGCATTTTGAAAGCTACTTATAAAGATGGAGGTTCCCTGTGTTGACAATTTTATTTACTGACTTCCGTTGGATTTATTGAACATTCTATAAAAATAAATTTTTGATGTTTTTTTCAGTTCAACTAATATTCCTTATTAATTGATATTGTATTAATTAATATTTTATTTAATATTCCTTAATCACTGCTGATTACTACCACCTGATTATTTTCAAGAGGAGTGGGATGCAATTATTACCATTTTGGTGAAAGTAGTATTTTCATGTTTCAAAATTACCCAAAAACAATAAAACACTTTTTCACTTCAAGGTATATTCTAATCAAATGGCATTATGGTTTGTAAAACGTTGTGACATTATATTGTTTAAATCTTCAATAGACTCCTAACCAGCCACGGGCAGGTATACATGATTTATAATGGGTATAGGGGGCCTTGAAATAGTGAAAGTTCTTGATACCTTTGAATTCTATGTTTTCATCAACTTTATAATAATAATAATAATAATAATAACTAATTAACAAAATGTAACAAAAATTAAGGTTCAAAAATAATTATATTGGTTAAGAAAATGTAACTCATGTAATCACAATTGATCCTACCATATGTATAAGACATTTTTATACCAAACTCATAAGTTTATACCCTCTTATAGTTATACTTCTTCTACAATTAATCAAGGGAATCAGTACAATACAGTATGGAATGTACTGTCCCTGCTCAAGAAACACAATCTGTCGTAATATATACCAACAATTATACCTCGTAATAGTATTCACTTTCGAATTACATTTATTTACAAATATAACCATTCTTCTAAAAGTAATATAAATGGGGTTAGAGTCTGTTAAAAAAAGTTTTAATTAATTTTCTAATTTTAATGGAAACAAATCCTAAAAGTGGAACATGTTATATTATTTTAATCTGAGCTTCACATTTTTAGGGTTATATTACGTGTGACCTATAGCGTGACCACTAACACATATCCTGTTCTGATTTAATCATGTACCTTAGCTTTTCGGTCGTATCATTATAAAGCAGGCCAGATTACTTATTAATTAATTATTACGTAGAGACCTTTCAGCACGTCCCAAAGAGACCACCACATCCCTACAAATGAGTAAATCGAGACAGTCTTCGTCAAGTACCCAAGGTGGACATGCAGAGGCAGGCTTCCCCGACCTACATTAACAAGAGCTTTCAATATAAGTCTTCTAATCTTTAAAAGATGATTAAAGATATCACCGAGGGTTACAGATGAAAATTGAAAAGGAGAAAGGAAGACTGACAGAGAGTAGGAGGTAAGAAGTATGAAAAAAAAACAGCGAAGTAAGAGAGGAAGGAGGAGACAGAAGAAAAGGATAGAAAAGAATGAAAAAAAGCCAGAAACATTAACTATTCCAAAGATGGTCAAGCAAACCCCAAGTAGGGCAATATTGCCCCTGGCAGGCAACAAAAAGTTATGCCATTCCAACTGAAGGACAGAAAAAAGGTATTTAAAAAAGCCATCGATGGCAGGAAGAGGAAAAGAGATTGGGATTGGCAGGATCCAAACCAGTCACAGATCGAGGTGACTTTCCACTCGATCTGGGCAGTAAACGAGGAAAAACACCATTTCTACATGGCAGCTTTAGCACTGCTATGCTTTACATGTGAAAAAAAATTGAAAAACAGAGGTGCCAGCCTATAAGACTAACAGAGTTGATTAGCCCTCCATGTCAACGTATGATCTTGCCGCTTGAGAGCTATGTAATAATAATAACAAGGAAACATGTCGTCTCGTTGTGCCTTTCTTAGATCTTGCCATAAAGTAACAGCCACACAGGTAAGTCCCCCTCCCCCTCGCGTAACAATGGTGAGGGGGTACACATACCCAACACATATATGCATAAAAAAAACAACTTAACATTAATGAGACAAATACTTCTCAAACAAAAACTTCTCTTTGGATTACTCATCTAGAAGTGAGGTGTAATTGCGCTTGGTGGGTGTAGGAGTTTGACCAGGTGTGACAAAGTTGTCAAGGAAGTATTTTAAGTTAGTATGAAAATATAACAAAATGACAATTTCTTAACAGTATTTTGAAGTTTTTCCCCATTTAAGTAAATTAAAAAAAAAATTAGTATTGATAGGATAAATAAGAAGCAGACTCCAGCCGGCGGTGTTTACTGCAGCGGTCTCCCTGGGGAACCAACTGACCTCCCTTCTAATACTTGATGAACACACTCAGTTTTTCAATAATTTTTACAAACCTTTCCTCGCAACTTTTTCTCCCAAAGGAGTTCAAAACCAACTTTATCCTCACTGGGATGAAAGTAAAATATTTTGAATTTCAAATTGAGTTTTTCCACGTTCGACACTTTTCAATTAGCACGATTAGAAAATTTAATCTATTACTGTTATGTTAATATGAATTTGAATAAAAAAAGAAATTTCTTAGACAGTAACTTGCTACAGCAAAATACATATGTCATGTTTATTAAAATAATCTGACAATTTTACAGTAAAACAAGAAGTTAACTAGATACAAATTGTTAGTACTATGTATGTTAGTAAATATCACAATGTTATATAAATCCGTCACACCCCGTGAAATGTTGTACTGATAGACAGTTCAGATATCTTGAACAACGATTCTCGTGGAATGAATTTCTACAATAATATTATGAAAACAATAAGTGTTAGCATCTCTCTTGGTAAATACTACGAGTACTAAACCAAACCCATTACATATATAAATATAACAAAATCTGTATAAATCTACTAATGCAAATGTAGTCCATATATAAATAGAACACAAAACAAGGTTTTAAAACGGAAATATAGTAAATGTTAACCAACTGAAAATATATAATTTTTTTTTAATGAAATATCATTATTTTGATGTATACATGATATCTTGGTAAGTTTGATAGCCACTATAATTTTAAACTATACAGACGAAATAGTTGAACAAATTAATTAATTTATTTAGAAAATGGAAATGATAATATAAAGACTGATTTCATATTTAAGCTATTTGTGCGAGATGAGCGTCTATAACGCAAGAATAAGAGGAGTCAAGTGTGATCAAGTCATGTTTTTCTGTTCCCATAACACAGATTGGAAGGTAATATGTTTTCATCGCTGTTAATTTCTATCGCTTGCTAATTACTTTGTTTTTAAATGAAATTACTTTAAAATATATAATTAAACATACACTGAATTTACTTGATTTGCGCATGTTAGAGTTTAGGTTTAGGTTCTACTCGTAAGAACGAAATGAGCTTTGTGCATAACACCATTTTGTTTCGATACTATAAAAATCAGATTATTCTTCATTGATACGATTTCCTTATTGTCACGCTGATGTCAGTCAACTTTGTTAGAATAAGGACGGCTAATCGGAATCTAATAAAAAAAAAAGAAGAAAAAGTTCGACTTAATGTCAGAGAGCACAACATTCTATTTTTCCATTTCTCTCTCCACTGGGTATACAGTGTAGAATACTTATACGAGGTATTATAAAAAAGGGGTGACTTTTTGAAGTTCACGCGCTCTGTACACTTTAATTTCGAATTTGTTTTTGTTGTGTTCAGACACTCACCACAAATATATCAGTTTTGACTACACAAGTATTGGCTTTATCTGAGAGGACAGACAAAGTTAGATGCATGTTTGCGTTCTCGGTGATTTTTTGCTGTTAAAAATAATGGAAAATAATATAAATTTTGTATTAATTATAGTGTAAGAAATAGTATTGAGAGCTTAAAAACTCATAAAATGTTGACATTGCAGAACGGAGAGTCAACTTGAGGAAGAAAATGTTTATAAGTTTGTTATTTCACATGTAATTATTTCTTCATCAGCAAAAAATCACCAAGCACGCAAACACAAGTCTAACCTATATGTCCTCCTAAAAACAAAACATGCAATATAGTAAAAACTGTGAACATATGTTTGTGGTGCATGTATCAACACAACAACAACAAAAATTAAATTTTGAGTGTAGAAAGTACGCAAAATTCTAAAAGTCACCCTTCTTTTTGATTACAACTCGTATGTTAGAGTGGTGGGGTAGAAAAATGTGAATTGAAATCGTTACTATGGCATCATTATGGAACAGATGAGTGAAATACATAACTGAAGCATATATTAAAAATAGTCTGGTTAATGTCGATTCAGAAATATATTACTATATATTCCTGTGTCTGCAACACTTAGAAACTGTTCGATAGCGAACCAATATGCAGACTAATACAACTTTATTGTATTAGAATGAGTTGTTATTACTTTCTAATGAACCCTGTAATGCCAGCTTCACTATATTATATGCTTACCTATGTTTCATATATGACATGACTATAAAATCATAATTATGAACACTACATATGGAAATATGATATTTAATTTAAGAGCAATATGCTTGAACTGACCTATCTGAGAAAAATCAGACTCTTCAACATAAGTACAGTAAGATATTATTATTTTGTCCCTTCAGAAAGATAAATTACGTAAGCATTTATAACAAAGTGTAGCAGGAGTAAAGCTGGTTGTCTTACTTTCCATTAGCTTAACGAATTGTAACGTAAATATGGATACATTCCTTAGCTCTCTTTTAAAGTGAAATAAATCACTAATAGCAAATAAAAAGCTCTTGCGAATAAATTCTACATTTTTTTTACCAAGAATAAGGTAGCTGTAGTTACAGCACAACTACTTCAATCTTATTCATGAAATATTCATGTTACTTTATATACGATTTGTAACAAAAGTCATTCCTCCATGGAAACTTTTGAAGGAGCTATTTTATATTCTAGTGAATCTGACCATTTTTGAGCTAACTATAATTATAAATATTTCATTACTTTAAGAATATAGAATTTTTTATTTTATTTTATATGTAAGTACTTCAAAAGATTATAACTTTTATGGTTGTAAAAGAATTTAATCGAATATTTGACAAAATATGTAATTATTTTAACATATTTGAATTGATTTTAAAAGTAGTAATATGATGAACATTTAGAGTTAAAATCTAGTAAAAGAACAAAACTGAAAAGGAGCATTATTGGGGTTGAGTGGACAAATTGAATGAGGAGGTGGTGGGGTGAGGTGAATTGAGAGGATTGAGGGAACGGGGAGGCTGCGGCATGCATTCACTTGGCCTTTCCTGTTGAGTTAGTAACAGGAAGAAACGTCAAGTCCTCCAGCCACACTCAAGAGAAAAAAACGAATACTTCATTAGGCAAAATAAAATGAATGGTACAATTTTTAACAAAAATTATAAGTTATTTGTGCATATTGGATCAGAAGGTCATCACCTGATTAGAGCATTGGTCTTTTAGTCGTTTAAAGACTCTTTGACACTAACCAGGTATATGCACATCGTATGTTGACTAATCCCGTATACTAGTGTATAAATCGTCTAAAAACTCTTTGATACTAACTAGGTACACGTACATCTCGTATTGACTAATCTCGTATATTACTATTTTAGTCGTCTATAGACTTTTTGATACCAATCAAGTACATGTATAGTACATCTTGTAAGGGCTGTAAGGTCGTTTAAAAACCTTTGATACTAACCAGATACATGTAAATTTTATATGAAACTAGCAAACGTGCACGTCTTTGACGGATACTTTTTCAAAAATTCGGAGATGATACATGGTGTTCCAAATTATCATTAGAAATTATGGAATGGTAGAAAATACCATTATTAGTATGGTGTTAAGCTAATGCATTTGTATACACCACATTAGCTGTCTGTCCTTCAGGTTAATGGAAGAACAAAGAGTTGGAACCTCTGACTCTTAGGCAAGCCAACTACAATAGACCTTGTGAGAAAAACTTGATCTCACTCACTTCAATTCCTCAGGTAGATAGAGTTTTCCCTTGTGACTTAGTAATGGTTGAATAATAATCGTTTGAATGGAAACGGATAGTGGCTTGGAATCAATGGTATGCGTGATATACATACTGACTCCCCAGGACCACATCCAGTCATGATGTGTCCGCCTCTGTGGCGTACTTGTGCAGAGCACCAACTCAGAGTCGTGTCCCGTTGTACATTTTTGGCCCATTCAAGTTTCGTAACAAGAAATTTGTTCCTGCTATTAAATCGCAGCATGATTGGTGCTCCTACTGTAAGTTTTACTCATGAGCAGGCTGTTCAGGAGTAGTCACGGAGTCAATAAATCAATTGCAAAATGAACTGCTTACTCATGACTAATCACTCTGTATAAGTACAAATCAATATGATTTGAAAGTGTAAGTTTTTTCCTTCGGCTTGAGGATATGAGTATCTGACATCATAGCTTAATTCTGAGGTCTCTGCTACTTTTGACGGATTGAATTTTATTATTGTTAAGTTAAAAGCTCCAATCGTCAGAACTTAAGATAAAAAAATACAACATCTGTCTCAATAAATGGCTACTGATAAAAATGATTAACAATATGGTTCTTAATTTTCTTCAGATGTTTCAAAATGATAATAATATGTTTTAAAATGCATGCAATATTTTTCAACTAATTTTTCTTTTCTTTTCCTCATTTCTTAATGAAATAAAAAAAAAGACATTAAGAAGTAGAGTTGTACACCTACACTGACGATGGCTGGTTGATGCGAACTAAGTACGCATGCGGCCTCCCGCCAGAATTCCTTGACACCAACTCCTCTCCTCTATGAAAATAGAGCCATTAATTTTATGCCAGCCAGGCATTAGGAAAGTTGATGCGGATAGATAAGTTATCTGTAGAAACTTTTAAAAAAGAAACCCTATTTCTTCTTGCTATATTTATTACACAAGGGACACTGATAAAAAAACTGTCAAACTGACAACCACAGGGAGATAAAAGTACCTTCTTTCTAATATAAGTTATTTATGGGATATGAAATATTTCTAGAGTAAGATATATCGGCTATTCATTATGCAGGAGGAATATCAATAACTGCGTGCGCGTTAATCCGGGCCATCACCATTAGAAGATCATTCATACTCACACCCCTTTCCTGTCATCTTCAAACAAAATCATCTGTCATTCGCGTTCAACTTTCATTCTAGACCATTATACAATTAAACCTAGTTCTCTTTCTTCATATATTTATGTTTGAATTTATGTATAACAACTACAGAGAAGTTTACTTTTGAGTTAGCATTATTTTTTCATAGCATTAATTTCTATTATTTCAACTTAGTGTGCTATTATTTATAAATAAATAATTAGATTCTTATTATTTATTTAAATGATATTAAGATAAATGTGTACTGTAACATATACGATTTTATATATAATAGCAACCGTTATTATTGTATTTTCATCGTAATATTAAAGAAGATAATATATACTATCTATAACATAGTTAGAAAATAAGAAATATGACTGAAATCTTTCAATCGAAACAAACATTTTAGTCAGAACTTTCTTCTCCTACTGCATTTCCTATTATTAGGAATTAGGTACCACCGCATTACTTTGCTAATGCCTAAATTACGTATTACACGCCTGACGTAGTTTTGATTGGTAGAAGACTCTATCAGAAGTTACCAGAGAGGTTAAAAGTTAGCCTCAGAGTCATGAGCAAGCTTCGGGTTTGGCAAAGTATTAGTGCAAACCTAAGATGAACGGAGGGCAAGTGTCTCATTTCGAAGCAACTATAGTCTTCCTGTATTACTGAAGAACTAATGATCTCCCATCTAAGGATAGAAAAATTGTAACCAATGTCATTGCGGTTTGTACAGGTCACTCGTTAATAAACAAGCATGAAACCAGGATAGGTTTGGAGGCAAGGGACATCTACAGAGTATGTCAAAGGGAAGAAGAGGATCTCTGCCTCACTTTCTTTGTCAATGCCCTGGTCTGGCTCAAAGAAGGAAAGCTATATCAAGAGAGTAATTCTTTAATAATTTTGGAAACTTAGCATTAACTGGTATCAGGGATCTAATAAATTTTATTGTTCTCTCGGGATGGTTTCAGAAGATTAAAGAGGGGAGGAGAATAGCCCTATTCTTCATTTGTGGTATCAGAAGGGGCCAGCGTATGGCCTTTGTGAATCCTCTGCTGGGACAACCACTGCAACACAACCTAACTTAGCCTATTATTAGCTTATACTATTATCATTAAATCATCATATTTTCTATATTATTATTGTTTAGTAATAAATATGCAATGATAACACATTGCATTGTGAATACACGCTCCCATTGCAGTTACTATACTGAGTGAAAAAAATTTACATCTAACAAATGAAACAAAGTTGAATACGTACAACGAAAATTTAAAAACCAATTGCTGCCTTATAGCTATGCAATAATTGTTAGCCTTCAATAAATTTCTAATGAAACACAAAATCATTTATATTTCTTGTAAATGTGATAATACTGTTATATATGTTAGAAGTTTGAGTGAATTACATAAAAAAAGGAGCACGTAATGGATGATTCATTGATGAAAGTAATTATTTTGATAGAACACGGCTTGCTAATAGAGAGCATTTATCAAAATTAGCAACTCGGATGAAGCACTCATTCCAGCAGCCACTAAGTAATTAAAATCTTACAACCATGTGTTGTTTTAAATGGAAAACTGTATTACTTGAAAGGAAATGTGCCAACTGTTGTATTTCAATATCTGAATTAAAATTAAATTGAAAAGTGGTGGTATATAAAAAAAGGAAATAATCATTTGAATAGTTTAAGTTGTGAGTGATAACTAATGCAATTCTAACTGTCCTGTGTTTAATCAATTCAATTAGAAGGAAACCAATCAAACAGCACTCTTTTATCTTTTGAACTATTTTTCATTACGGCTCTTTTATGTTTTCCTGTTGGTCATATTTTTACAGTGTTGTCATGTTAACGTGGATTTTTTTTTTCAAAAATGTAATTTTCTTCTTATTAGGCTTAGCTCTTTGTGTGCTTTCAACGTCTTTGGCTAATATTTATTCTATATCTTGTTTACTTTATGATTTGGGTCATGTGTTTTACTTTGACAACTGATTTATCTCTTGCTTTGATCTATTAATAAAATGTCAATTTTGTTTCTTCCCTTGTGGTTACTATCTCAGTATGAACATTAGTAGGACTTTATAAGATGGTTTGTAGCAAGTTATAGCAGTTACATAGTACTACTTGCTATTTTCAATAGGCTGAGAAAGATTATTTTTGCATGTTTGTCACAAGATTCAATATATCAACTTTCTGAATATTTCTCTGGCATCATTTCTTTTTTACTATTTGACTGTTTAATAACACAACCCTTTGATACAATTATAAAAATAAAACAAATTTTAGTTATCAACCAGATATTTCTGGTGTTAGATTTTTGTATGCTTACAGTGCAGTATAATAAACTTGCCTATTATCTTAAAAATATAGAGTGGCCTACACTCAACTTTCTTACAAGTAAACTTTTTGTCAAACTCATTGTAAACAATCCATAATAGAGTTCATTTAATTTCTCTTGTGTGTAGATTTATTTTATTTTTGATAATAACTTATTTATCTGATTTAAATTGGTAAGCAATTTAAATTAATTTAAATTGTTTACCAATATTTTTTCAATTGCAATGAAAATGAAATCATTGTTTTTTTTTCGTTTATTTTTTTATGAATAATCACTTTGCTTTGGACTAGCATTGTACAAAGTACAATACATTTAGTACTAGCATTGTACAAAGTACAATACATTTAGTACTAGCATTGTCTAAAGATATAAATACTAATCAATAAATAATTGTTTACAAGTTGCAAGAATCTAAAAATATCAGTAAACGTATTACAGGTTTTTACATATTACGGGTATCATAAGCACAGCACTATTGCTACAGCAACGAAAACAACTCTGGTGGGAATAAATAATTATTTCTGTTGGTAATATTTTATCTTCCAATAATCAAGATTATTAATAATTTTATCATGTTTATATCAATAATAAAACTAAATTTAAGTTTCTATAAAAGACACCAAGCTAATGTCTACCTTCCTGACATAAGCAATTTTCCTATAACCAAATATATTCCATAAACATAGGGTTCTTAATCAATACAACAAGAATATGCCTATCAATTTGATTAAAATTCGTCAAATTGTTTAAACATGTAGACTGCTTTATAAATCTACCAGACTGCAGCATGAAGGTAGTCTTCTACTTCAGACTTGTAGAAGTAGAAGTAGACGTGAGAGTGTCCACCGACCGATACATATATTTATTCATGTATAAAAAATTAATTTATAATTTGTATAAATTATATTTGTTGTAATTATAAAATTTATAATTCTATAATTGGAATAAATAAATGTTTATTTATCTGATTTATTAATGTGAATTTATAATTCACAAATTATAAATTATAATTCACAAGTTATAAATTATAATTTGTATAAAACAAAGTTATTGAGTTTTTAGGGGAACCACGTTCGAAAAAATTTTTTAAAAAATGAAATATATTTTCTTCATGATCACTATTATTTATAGAAACTAACTAATAAAAAAACCTCGCGTATTTAAAGTAGTTTTATTGAAAAAACCAAGGATAATGATTGAAATATCAACATGGAGAAATGCCAACATTGATCAATAATCTATATCGTTATACTGTCGTTATCCGCCGATTTTAGTTTATTAATTTATTACAATCTGTTTTTGTAACAGACTGTACAGACTGTTTTTGCGGTTACTTTTGCTTTTAGTTTTTGGTAACTGTTTTTTGTTTGTTATTTTCAATACATTTTGTAAATAATATCTATTCTATAATATTTATATACTGTTAAATCGTTATATATACATGAATAAATATATGTATCGGTCGGTGGACGCTCTCACGTCTCCACTCGCCTGTTTCTTCTTCTGTTTCTTTTTCTCCTTTCCTGAAGACGGCAAGAAGCCGAAATGATCAACAACCGTGAGTGTTAGTTACTTTTTTTGTGTTTTATAGTTCTACTTTAATTATATATTAATAAAGTAAGACTAAAATGTAAGCATTTAAAAAAATAGTAAAACAGTTCTACAACCTCCAAACAAACAGGTTGTAACAGTTTTAAAGGTAGGAAAAGGAAGGTAGACGAAACTTTCTAAGATGAGACTATATCCAGTCATATGTACACTTGTACTAACTAAGATCTCTACTGCTCCTTTTTTGCTACTGAGAAGAAATTAAAATTATCATAGTACAAACCCTGTTAGTACTATTTTCTTTTAGATATTAAATTGTTTTATGTTTGTTTGAGACATCCACTCTAAAAACGTGGATAGTGCACTAAATAAAAAATGATTATTTTTTTAGAGCAACAAATTTTAAACTATCAACATTAATAAATGCCAATATTGATCACAAAAATTTATAATGTTATACTGTCGTTATCAGCTGATTTTATTTTATTAATACGATTTATATATAATACGATAATATAACGTATATAATACGATCGTATATAACGATTTAAGTTAATCGTTAAAAAATACAAAACACATTTTTTGTATCTTGTATTTCTTGTTTTTGAATAAATCTTCCACATTCTAAAAACATAGTTCTTTCTTCATAGTAAAGAACTATGTAGTTCTTTATGTATCTTTAACTGTAGTATTGCAACGTAATAATAAGTAACTGTAAATTATTGCTCGTAACTGTAAATTATTGCAACAGTATTGTTTTCTTGTATGGATCTTTGGCTTAGTAATATTATTTTTATATAGTGAGTGATTGATCCAGTTATCAATATAATATATGCTTATTTATGTACATCTCACCACTGACGCATACAATATCATTAGAATAACTATAGCACTAATGACATTTTTCAATTAATTAATTAGTAATTCTTTATAATAATTTGAATATCCGTTGAGAAGTGTAATAAAAACAAGCAAACTCTCAATTAACATTTAACTGAATGTCAGAATTTAGAGAATGATACATTTGAAAGCCAACAAGAAAAAAAGTAATGTGAAAGAGTTAAAGTGCTATAAATAATGAAAAGATAGAAGTAAACGAAAAGTCAAAATAAAATCAGAGAGGAACAAATAGTTCTTAACAAAACATGTTTGAATAAAATACTTAGTATGATTATTGATTTAATTTGAGCTAAAACCTCTCCAACTGTAAGTGGAAGGTTTTCCTGAATTTTCCCAATGAGGTGAAAGAAAGTTAATTACATACTTTCTGACGTCAGTCCAAATTCCATTTATTGCACCAAATGTTCTTTCAGTCGCTGAATTCTTTCGACTTTCCTCCCTCTTCAATTCTATATAACTAGACCATGTAGTCAATTTTCACACTTTCTTAAGTTTTAGCTATTTTTCCAGTGCAATACTATTTATTTAAACTCCCATTAGATCTTTGTTAAAGACAACAATTTTTTCCATTGTAATTTGTTGCCTTCTACATTCTAAAACTATGTAATTCTTTATGTATATTTACACTAGTAACTGTAAATCTTTAAAGTTCAAAGTTAAGCCAGATTGTCTCCTGAACTCAACCTCCATTCTTATTACTTTTTCTTTCTCTTCATTTCATTTTACTTATATATTTATTTTTTATTGTTTTATTTATTTTAAAAATTATTGTTTTATTACAAAAATTATTACCGATTGTTATTGTCTCATTGGGTAATTAATTAATTGTTTGATTTTTAGAATTATAATAATTGTTTTATTCTTTTTGTCATTATTATTTTTTATGTTTTTCATTACTATTTTTTTCAAACAGAAATATTTCTTTTTACTTTTCTTTATTTCCTTTTGTTCTTTTCGCTTAGTGGTGGTGGTATCAATGAATGTTAACGTTAGACTTGATCCACCTAACTTCCAAGGGAACACTTTATCTCTTTATGACGACGATTGTCGAAATATAAAAGTGACTTATGTCTGTGTCTACCATGCTGCTCCTATCATAAATGAATTAGAAATTTGTGATTATTAATGGAGCAAAATTCATTTTTCTTAAAAATAAAAATTTTATATATAATTTAATTAATGAATTGGATATTATTAAATAATTTTAATTAAATCCGGATTCAGAACTACAATTACTAGAAAGTGAATATGAAAAACTAATGGAAATCATTTTAATTTAATCTTACAGGGTTGGATTTCTTTTGAATTACTAAGTAGAATTTATTTAGGAGAAGATGATAGGTCAAATGTGATAGATAATCCTTGTAAGAGGGAGAGGGGAGAAAAAATAGTATCATACTTGTATTCAGAGAAAATATATATATATATATATATATATATATATATATAATAATATGAATAATAATCAAAATAACACTTGATGTAATAGATTGATTAATTTACTACAATGAACCTAATTTGGAAACAATGTTCCAAGGCCTTTCGTCAACACATCGTCAGAGGGCAAGTGAATTTTTTTTTAGTTCACTTGCTCCCTGACGATGTGTTGACGAAAGGCCTTAGAGCATTGTTTCCAAATTAGTTCCATTGTGGTAAATTAATCCATATATATAATATATATATATATATATAGCTATAATATATATATATTATAGCTGGAAGCTTCTAACTTTTTAAAATAATGGGTTTGATCTATTAGACTAAAATAGTAAAAAAACTGGATATCTCGTTAACAAACATAGCTTCTCTTTCTCGAGGAAAGAGTCCATTTCTGATACTTTAATATTATCCAAAGATACTATGATTCATGGACAAAAAGTTTCCATCTCAAATTAAGTTTTGTTCAAGAGTGCAATATATAGTATTATATATGCAATATATGTAGTATTCTTGAGCAGTCTGTGAACAAATCAATTACAACACGGAAAGCAACAGAAATTTATGTTCATTGGTGGTGATTTTTTACGTTTAAAAATATTATTCTTCTTTTATCTCATATAAGAAAATAAATTATTTAAGCATTTCCATTATACTTCTAAAAATTAATTTTATCTCAGTGGATTTACTCAAAAAATTTCTATGGCAATGAAAATAAATATCAATAAATCCGACAAGTATAGTAGGTGATTCGTTAGTCTAGGATAAACAGTTCTTATAGCGTTATTACTCTTTCCCGTAATTTAAAATATGTGATTTTTCTTATAAATTAATTTTTTTTCATTTTTTTGCAAATTTTCATCGATTTTTAGTGCGCCGTTTAACGCCAGAAAAACAGTTTCTGAAAATAGAAAATGTAATATAGCAGTCCTGTAGTTAATGTAATTTGAAAAAAATTATCTCAACTCATTCTCCAAATAAAGTTTTATTTCTTTGTATTGTTCCATTTTGATCCGTCAAATGGTATGGCTTGCATCGCTCTCACAAAGTTTCAGATTGAATTATAAGTCAAATTTTTTACATTGTATTGAAAAAAAATATCTACTTCCTTTAAAAATCTGACGATCTTTTTTACTTTACTATAAGTAAAGTATAGTGATCGTGAAAAAATTCGATCTCGAGATTTTGACGAAATTACATGTTTTGAGGTCCCAGAAGTCGTTTTATGAGGTTTTTACGATGATGTCTGTGTGTGTGTGGGTGGGTGGGTGTGTGGGTGGGTGGGTGGGTGAGTGTGTTAGCATTGCTTGTTACCACGCTACGGTCCAGAATCTTTGATGGATCAAGTTGATATTTTACACAAAAATCGGCCACATAGGGAAGAAGATCCCTATTGTTTGGGAAGAATTATGCGTGATGGGAAAGTCACTTTTTTTGCCAAAAACCGTTTTTTTAAAAACATTTATTTCTTCTAAACTGATAACCCTAGAATTTTGAAATTTGGACATTATCTTTGAGGTTACAAATGGAACAAATGAAAAATATATTCAGAAATTTAAAACAACGGGAAATATTTTTTTTTCAATAAAATGTACAAATTTTGACTTTTAATTCAATCTCAAACTTTGTGAGAGCGATACAAGCCATACTGTTTGACAGATCAAAATGAAACTATGCCTATAAATAGAACATTATGTGGACAATGAGGTGAGATATTTTTTTTCGAAATTGCATTCGCTAAAGGGGCGTTACAGTACGATTTCTATTTCAGAAAATGTTTTTTGACGCGAAACGGCTCATTAAAAAATAATGAAAATTTGACCAAAAATGGAACAAAAAATTAGCAATTCATAAAAAAATATTCATGAAGTTTCAATTACGGGAAAGAGCAATAACGATATAAAAACCCTTTGTTTATCCTAGACTAAGAGATCACCTGCTATACTTGTCGAATTTTTTATATTTTTTTACATTGTTTACATTGACTTAGAAATTTTTTGAGCGAATCCACTGAGATAAAATTGTTATTTATAAAGGAACAATTTGAATAGTGTATTGACTTATATGAGATGTAAGAGGAAGAATATTGTGCAGGAAAATGATAAAACTCACTCAGAAAAAAATTGTATATATGTTATTTGACAAAGGGGAAGGAAAATGGTCTTATTAAATGCTAAGAAGCCATAAAATTTCCAGTATAATAATTCTATAAGAAACCAAAAATGTAAAAGATAATTCAAAATTGAAATCTTTCGTTAAGAGATAATTAAATATAATTTTCGTACATCTTTAATTATAAATCACCTTAAAACAACATTTTCTTCGCTGTTTATGATGTTTTTCAGAGCAAGTAAGGGTATTTTCCCTTTTTAAATTTGAAAATTTTACTTTAATTGTCAATGTAGAAGGATGTCAAGTAAAAGATGTAAGAAATCCACTGGCTATTTTAACAAATGCCATGTTCTCTTGTAGGAGAATATTTCGTATCAGGAAATGTTCACTTTGGTTTTTCAAAAAAGTTATTACTGCTGTAGTTATACTAATCAAATTATTTGCATCAGTTGTGTGATGTACAAAAATAAGGGTATATATTGATATATCCTTCAATCACTATCAGTACTACCTCAGGAATGAAAGACTAATAATCATATCCCATTAAGATGTTTACATTATGCTTAAATGAGACGTTATGTGTTATATACTCAAGAAATTTATATGAAGTTGAGTGTAGGCCACTACAGTACTTATTATAGTAAACTGTACTTATTATAGTAAAGTTGAGTGTAGGCCACTCCAGATTTTTGTGTATTGCTATTGTAAACTTAAAAATAATGCTTAAATGCCAAGATTATATAATCAGTAGTTTAGGAGAAAAAATGTCTAAAAGCAGGTTTTTGGCAAGAAAAGTGATTTTTCTGTCATCCATAATTGCTCCCAAAAAATATGGCTCATCTACACTATGGCCCATTTCTGTGTAAGGTATAAATTACATCAAAGATTTTGGATCGTAGCGTGACCACAAACTTTGGATACATATCCACCACCCATGATATACATATACATATATATACATACATATACATATACATATGATATACATATACACCCACACAAACGCACACATTATCGAAAAAAATTCTTAAAATGACTTCTGGGACCTCCAAACATTTAATTCGAGTCAAAATCTCGAAATCGATTTCCTTCACGAGCACTATAATTTACTTATAGTAAAGTATTTGGTTTTTAAATACACTGGATTTACTACCCCAAGAAACATATTTCAATGGAAATTATTCGGTTTGGGTTGAAAACATGTGTGGCAATACTTCAAAGAACTCTTAATTTAATACAGAGGCAGTATATCTTACAGGAGTTATTCATGATTTATATTGTCGATGTGATCATTTACTCTAAATCTTTGAAAAAACCATTTAGAACATGTCAAGTCAATTATAAAAGGATTAAGGAAAATATGTAATCTTCAAACATTATGGAACTTTGTTTGCTTGGGTCATGAAATAAAACAAAATTAGATCCCACCAATTACTGATATTATGGAAATAAAAACACAAAAATAAATATTTGTTATAAACGTTGAAGTACGAAGAAAAGTAACACATAGAGCAATGAAACACACCCTCTATCTCTAATTTTCTCCAGGACCCAACCCAGCGTGGTTACTTTTCATGGATTCTCCGATGTACTTTGTCACCCTCTATTCTTTCTCCTGAAGACGTATTAACTGGAAATTAGAGACAGTGAGTGTGTTTATTTACTATGTGTATTACATTTCTTTGTACTTGCCAGTTTGGAGAGTTTTATGAATTAAATGTTGTATGTATTGTAAAATATATTCGTAAGAAATATTCAACTGCTAGAATAGTTAACAGAAAGAATATAAGAAAACTTTTAGGAAATACCAGTCTTTGCCCAGGTATATAAGGAAATGTATCAAAGTATTATAACTGTAATTATTGGACCAGTTAATGAAGAAGAATGGTTCATTTGAGCGGTTTCGTAAAACAAATATTGAACAGAAAAACTATTTTATGAATATTTATGTAAATGATGAATGTTACATATCAACAAATGCTTAGAAAAAAAGCAAATGAATCGTGCAAAAAGGTCTTTAACGTGGTACTTTTAATGCAATGTTAATGAAGCAAATATTAAATTGGGCATTACATATATAGAATCTTGTTGTTTATAAGTCAGTTATACATTGAAATTACTACCCACAGAGACATACATTTACTGTTCACAGAGGTTAACATCCTCTCGAAAACATAAAACTAAAGGCAATCCATAATTCACTACTAGGTGATTTTGTGCATAAATTTTGTGAATATAATATAAATGTAATCTAAAGGAAATGAAATTGAAATAAGAACGCAAACTACCAAGGGACACGAACTTTCGTAGAACGTATTTCTTGATCCTATTTGGTAGATCGATTGAACTTTGTTGAAGATAAAAACATATTGGAAGGAAGTAATTTATTCCAAGTTAACGATCATTTTGGAAAAAGAAAAGGCAAGAAATTAAAATCTATTTCAAAAAAGAAGGATATCTTAGAAAAAATTAAAAGAGTTCAAATAAAATTTAGGCATGCAGGCTCTTCAAAGATTAAACTCATGCTAACAGACATTATCCTCTATTATCTGGAGGAGTTTAATAAATGAATAAATGGGTTAGTAGAAATTCCACAACCATTGTTGACTCGTGCAATAATTATAATATTTAGAGAATTAGCGTTGCTTTATGTATGTGTACAATATGATGGAGAAATCTATAGTAATATTGTTTGTAATGAAGAAATTATTTTAAATGTATGAAATATGAATCCATGGCTAATGACCAGTAATGACCTGCCAAAACATGTCTATTACTAAATAATAATTTTACTTTACCAGATAACTGTAACACATGTAAGTACTGGTATATTATACAGAAGATTATGCGATAGAAGAAGTGACTGCATACCAATCATTCCAGGTAAAAACGAAAACTAGGTTGGTTATGGGATTTTATCATGTCAGATAAACTCTTTCAAAATTAATGTATTGATACAGATACAGTTTCGATTTCAAAGGCAGCCAAAAAGACATTTATATATATCATTATAGATCATTCAACCAAATGGCTATGTTAAGCATAATCAACTCGATCGATTAAATACTTTCAGGAATTTAAACGATGAAGCTTCATTTAAAGATGGCGAAATATAAAAATTATTCATTGGATTCTCAACAATAGGATTCAAGAAATTGTTGAAAGGGAAAACATTAAATACATCTGTACTGGAGTTGATGATCCTGAATCTAACAGATTAGACTAGAGTCAATCAAGTATTGATTGACGCATTGAGGCGTAAATTGAATTGAAATAATGAATCAAGATCATGGTCGACACTGATTAAACCAGTAGTGAGTGAATGCAATATTCCCTTCCTCCAGTCACTGAACTTAGTCACTCTTGTCTTCTGTTTAGAAGAGAAGATATAATGAACACCAATTAGGAATAATAAGGAGTGTGGCGTATGGTATCATGCAAGTAATTTAGCAAATAATAATAAATAGTTTTAGAGAAAAACAAAATTAAAAACCATTTGAATAAAACCAGACCAGAACATGAGTTTGCTGAAGGTAACCAAGTGCATGTACAATGATTAGTAAATGAAATAGAAAAACTTAGGCAAACTAAAAGAAATGCCCGTTTAAAATTAATGAAGCTTAGCCCAATAAATCATATACTAATTAGATGAGCATGTTATATATATATATATATATTATATATATATATTGTGGTTTGATCGGTGATTGTTATTTCACGTGTTTATGTGAAATCTATATATATATAATATATATATATATATATATATAAACTAGAATTTAAAAAAGAACACATAGAAAGGAAACCACTGAACTCACTACTATATTTCGATGTCCTCGTCTTCAGGAAAAGAAGTGAATCGCTCCAAAGGCTGATAACGACTCATATATATATATATATATCTTAATTTTTTAAGTGTAACTAATTGCACTTTTATGTATGTTTGATTTTTGAATGATTGAATTATCTCTTATATTTCCTCTGTTTTATAAACCTATGAAAATGGTTTTGAATAAAAACCGAAACGTTGGCAATGAGAGTTTAATTTGAACCTGAAGAACTGACTGATAAACCTTAGTTTTGTTTCTATTCCACGATCGATACTTTTATCAATATATATATTAAATAAATTTACAGACAAAAAAACAAACAAGGATCACAAAAATATTGTGTTTTTAGTATAAATTGAGTTTATTTTTTTCACCTAAAGTTTTTTGTTAAAATTTTTTTTGTAAATTTTTGAAGCAGTCCTTCCTTAACACATACATTGATGAAAATGGCACTAAATTTAGCTGATAACTGTTTCTTCACAAACTTCTTAATTTATCTAAATAACACTCATTATTTCGTTTACACAATAAAAGATATCTATAGTCGACATGTTTCGAATGATCAACATTCATCTTCAGGACATGTATAACTTCTTGGGCGTATTTTCCGGTTTCTTATATATGTCAAGTGAAGACAGTGAGAGTTCACTTTACCCGCACTGTGGTGAGGATCAAAAGTTTGGTTGAAGGATCTTAGGCATTTCCCAGTTCTCTTATTGTGGTTCATGTGTGCATACTTATTTCACGTATTACTGTGAATCGTTGTTACATACACATAAGAGATTATAAAAATCTGTTTAAGTGCATACTGTTGTTTGCATACTTGTTGTCTGTACATTACTTCTTGTATGCTACTTATATTAGCAATGGAATGTTCGATGAACTACTTTTATATATTAAATGAGTGTGATTGTTGAGGGCGTTAAAACTGAATGGTAAATCAATGCTGCTTC
Organism: Hermatobates lingyangjiaoensis; assembly: GCA_026182355.1. Classification (NCBI taxonomy): domain Eukaryota; kingdom Metazoa; phylum Arthropoda; class Insecta; order Hemiptera; family Hermatobatidae; genus Hermatobates; species Hermatobates lingyangjiaoensis. Next base: position 6,653,674 of record JAPFBL010000883.1, on the reverse strand, counting down.
AGGACACGAGGGAATAAGCTTGTAATGGTGGCTGTATTCAGTTTGCGGGTTTCAATGTTTATTGTTGATAACATTTGTTGTATAGCTTGTATAACGGAATTGTGTGTTAACAAGGAGAAGTATTCCTCACAATAACTGGTAGTTACTTAATAAATCCCCATCCAGTCCACAGTGGCAGAACAGCCACATTAAAATACTATAGGAATTCACTAACAGGAATCATTTTGTGTTTTGATCTTCATTATCGGCATGAGTAAAAGAGAATGTTTAGAGACATGTGATTAATAAACTCCCACCGACGAGTCCATGCTATGTGGTGCAGCCTCCTTATGTAGATTGAATATGAAACGAAATACAGATAATGTACTATAGAAACATAAGTGAAATAAAACAAGGACATCAGAAATAAAGAATATAAATTAAAAAATGAAATGAAAAATAATTTAGTATCTCAAATATTTATTTAAAACAAATTTATGCTAGAGAATAGAGCTGCTTGTAAATGTATGTTGTGTAAATGGGCTCTCCACATAGGGATTGGACAAATACGTGATTAACGATTTGCACAAGAAACGGTTATTAATCGAAGCCAATCAGAATTAGCGTGGACAGCAATAGATACGGTCTTTCGTTGACTAACAGAGTCTGGGGAACTCGGTTTAGTGGAAAACATGCGAACGTAAAAAGCATTACAGCAAGTGGAATCTAAATTGTAAATGCAATCGTCATGTGAAATGTATATGAGAACGACTAGGGCAAGGGAAGAATTAGGTCAATAATGAGACTGGGTGGCAACCGCGGCATCCACATTGTAACATTTCTCTTCTGGCCAAGGGATTCATAACAGAATGATGGAAAGCAATTCCTTTTAGACTGAACCATATTTTTTTTTTTTGGACCATCGATTTGGAAAAAGGGTTTTTTGAAAAAAAAACATATTGTAAAGTTTCTGATAAGATATGAAAGAAGAAGAAGAGGTAGAAGATGAATGTATGTAAAAAAACTTCTCAATAACTGTACCAAGTTTGTGGGAAAAGAATAGTAATAAAGAATTTAGTTTTTATAAAAAATATTAAAATATATTTCAATTTCTTTGTTATCTTTTTCTTGGAATTAATCAATTTGGAAAGGAATGACTCGTTAAATATACAGATTCCATGAATATGCCTGGCGAGCCAAGCTGAATAAGCTTCAGTTCAATTCTGATCCCATATGAATGTCTGCTCCCCTCGATTCTTCTTTCAAGCTGAATTTCAGAAGATATGCATTTACTTTTGCCGATTCATTTAAAACCTCTTTGCGGTGGCAGGTTAATTTCACTCTTGAAAAAACACAGCATGATTTCTCTTCAAATCTCACAAACCTTTCACACTTCAAGGCTTCTACTAAATAACTTTAGTAATTCCATCTTTGTTATTCTATATGTTTTATTCTTCTAACTCTTCAGTCATTCATTACTTAATTATATGCTTTCCTTTATCTACTGACATAATATTGATTACTATGATTAATGCAGTACTTAATTGAAATATACCTTCGCACGTGGAAATTAGAATAAGGGAGATAAAAATAAACTAATTGATTCTAACTTCATATTTACAGTAGTCAGTTTTAAATAATCGTAGTTATACATAATTGCTACAATTTGAAAAAGAAAAACATATTTAATTTTAAACACAAATTGCACAAACCATTTTGCCAGAAAATGTCATCTCAGTAGTTTGTTTTTGAATTAAGTCATATTCTAAATTGCAGGCCTTAGTAAAAAATATTCTAGTTAAAACAGGACACTTTGAATTCAAATGGTGTAACATAAATTGGACAAAGTTCTAATCGATTACATTATTACACCAACATAACGACCTGATAGACCAATCAACTAATCAACTCATCTAGTAACTCCAATTCCTTCCCTGTTTGGCTGATGTAATGTTATTACGTTTCACAATTAGCTTGCCTCACGCTCGCAACATTTCTAAACTTTGTTATAACCCATTTACAGAAAACAGTAAAACATTAAATATACGAAAAATGATATCGTCAATTTTCAAATATTTTTTGAACGCTTTATTTCTTAATTAATTTTTAGGTTCAACGTCTTCACATATGATGTACTAATATATATATAATTTAAGTTACAGCTAGAGAACACAAGAAAAAGGACTAACACTCACGAATCTCGATAATTTCGGCGTCTTGCCGTCTTCAGGAAGAAGAAAAAAAGAAAATAAAAAGGAGAAAGAATGAAGGAACGGAGACGTAAATGCGTCCACTGGCCGATGTCCACTGATAGCCTCTATTTTTCGTACGATCGTCCGTTGCTCTAGAGGTAATTTCCATAAAAAATTGGCCAGAGACATGTAGACAAACAAAGTAAACTAGTGATAAAACTAAATGACTATATTGAAAACACGATACACTAAAAATGTATTTTTATAATATATTTGAGTTGTAGTCTATCAGTTTCGTTAGTGGGCTTCACGTTGTCTTTTATTAATTTGTGGAGGGCTCTCGGTTGAATTCCTTTACTATGTATAAATTGTTAGTGTCAGTTTGTGTTCTTCTTCGGTTCTTTAGATAAGTCCCTATCTGTTTTTTATCAGGAGTGTCCTGATAAGGTAGACTATCACTTTGTATAGATTGTACTCTTTATTTGACCTAAATTAAAGGAAAATAATGTCAGTTTGAAATGATTAAAGTTACAGTATAGTCAATTTTAGTACATTTATATTTATCAAAGAAATACAAAAATGGATAAAAATGCCGTAATGTTTGTTGATTACAATTAACTATTGTTTTGTGGATGTAGTCGGGGAAGGTTGATTTATTGTCTTAAGAGTTGTGAGAGGTCGGGCGATTGCAGTGGGAGGAATGTGGAGTGTTAGCTATTGCCTCTGAGAGTCAGCATCTCGTTCTTGAGTTTCCTACGTGACTGGAAATCTATTGTGTTTTGATGTCCCTCTAGTCACTTCTCTCTCATCTTGTTAACACCTAAAATCGACACTTCACCTCTATCAAATATAAGGTTGACTGTAGACAGATCTATGGTGTGAAGTGTTACTTCATACATTCAACAAACCATTATATATATAAGCAATTATTTCATCAAACTAAATTCACAGGAAGAAAAGTGATTCACATACTTATTTATCCATGATTAATTTATTAGTTTTTTTTATTAACGTTTAATGTTTTTTTAATTATAAAAATTTTGTATACATTTTATCTTTCTTGTTTCAGCTCCTTCCGTACGTAGGCTACACTGATTAAGTGCCTCTTGAATAAACAAAGACTACGCCCTTGCTTGCCTTCGAAGCGGCTCACATATTTCTAGCTGATGATGACTCGGTCGAAGTAGAGGGGTGAGTGTTTTTAAACTCTTCTGTGTATTTTTTTCTATGGATTCAGTTTATGCCCATGTATAAGTTCAATAAGTGAATAAGTTCAATGTAGATAGCAAAACTGAAAAATGAAAAATTACACTTTCAGTCACTAATTTTTGGTTTGAACCGCCTTCAGGAGAGATAAGAGAGGGAAAACAAGCGCACCGGTACAAAGACGGTTGGAGGCCATCTCTCCATTTTTAATTTTTCTATGTTTCTCTATCAACATTGAACTTTCTTTGTCCATTTCGCATCGTATTTTCATCGAATAAATGTATACACACACACACACACACACACACACACACACACACACACACACACACACACACACACACACACAATATATATATATATATATATATATATATATATATATATATAAACTAGAATTTAAAAAAGAACACATAGAAAGGAAACCACTGAACTCACTACTATATTTCGATGTCCTCGTCTTCAGGAAAAGAAGTGAATCACTCCAAAGGCTGATAACGACTGACTTGGCATTCGAACTGAAGCACTCAAACAGTGTAGCCAACTTTCGGAGGAAAGGTAGACAGGGAAGATAAAGAGATAAAAGCCAAATAAAAATTAAAAAATGAAAACATTTAACTAAAATAAAATTAAAAGCTGATAACAACTTTAAAAAAAAAAAAAAAAAAAAATATCAACGATTGAGGTTAAGCCCAGGAGCCGATCTACCGCCCAGAAGACTAATAAGTGCTTCTTCTGAAGCTCTCAGAGTAACTTTCAAATTAGTCTGATCAATCTGCCTCAGGACCTGTACACGGAAACAGTCATTAAAACTGAGTCCGTGAGAACTGGCATGAGTAGCAACGGGAAGGTCACTGCGTTTGCCAACGGATGACCTGTGATTATTCATACGCAGGCTTAGCTTGGTGGAAGCCAAACCCACATAAAAAGAATCACACTGGGTGCAATCCAAACGGTAAACGCAGTTACCAGAGGTACAGGAGGTCTTGTGAGCGATAGGGTAGGTGCGTTTACTATGGACAGAGGTAAAGGAAGGAACAGGATTGATGATAGGACAAGTAAGACATCCACGACGTCCACATTGAACCATACCACCAGCAGTTTTTGGAGGCTTAGGAGAAGAGATGTGAGAGAAGATAGATTGAAGATTAGCAGGTTTGCGATAGGAAATGGAAGATGCCTCACTAAAGACTGAAGAAGTACAGGAGGAGGAAGAAAGTATAGGGAAAAACTCCCTGACAACTGCACCCAGCCTATGAGCACCAGGAAAATAAGTTGTGATGAGGAAATTAGAGTCACTGCGATCCCTCCTAGGACCTGAATTATGATGAACGTCTGCAGGGACTATACGGTTGTTAATGAAATTAGAAGGATATCCTCGGTCAGAAAATTTCTGTTTCAATAAATCTATTTGGAAGGAACGATCTTTTATTCTGCTACAAATTTTATGGAGGCGTATGGACAATGATCTGGGGATAGCTTTTTTTACGTGGGAGGGATGGCAACTATTGAAATGAAGGTACTGCTGGGCGTTAGTAGGCTTGATATGGACAGATGTAGAAAGATGACCCCCATCGTAGGTGACGCTGACATCCAAAAATGTAATAAGGTTATTGGACACTTGATGAGTAAAGGAAATAGATGAAGAGAAGGAATTAAATGACGTAAGGAACTGATCTAACTCATGCTTACCATGGGGCCACAGGAAAAAAATATCATCTATGTATCGTACGTAAAGGATGGGGAGGAGATTGCGAGTGGCAAGGAAATCTTGTTCCAGCTTCGCCATGTAAAGATTTGCAAAGGAAGGAGCCATGATCGTGCCCATAGCCGTTCCCCTGATCTGAAGGTAATAATTACCATCAAAACAGAAGACATTATGTCTAAGGACAAAATCAGCTAACTGAACAATGAAATTGGTGGTAGGAGTGAGGGGTGGAGTTCTTCGATCTATATATATATATATACTTTTTTTCGTTGGAAATACGATCCAAAACGGACAAATATAGTTCAATATAAACAAAGAAACATAGAGAAATCAGAAGAACACACTTACAGTCTCTAATTTTCGGTTTGAACCGTCTTCAGGAGAGATAAGAGAGGGAAACCAAGCGCACTGGATCAGAGTCTGGCGGCAACACTGTTGGTCTCCAACCGTCTCTGATCCAGTGCGCTTGGTTTCCCTCTCTTATCTCTCCTGAAGACGGTTCAAACCGAAAATTAGAGACTGTAAGTGTGTTCTTCTGATTTCTCTATGTTTCTTTGTTTATATTGAACTATATATATATATATATATATATATATATATATATATACTTATACCTCATTAAATATCTTGCCAACATTAAGTTTAGTATGTTTCCTACATACCTTTTCAAGATTTCGAATGCTACTTTTCCATCTTTGTGGTATCATATAAATTAACTCACCAATTTTTTTATGTTTAAATGTATTTTCCATATTACACAGGTCCGACGTTTCGGTCTACGTTGACCATTCTCAAGGATTCTTTATACAAGGTTTTTTTTACAATTCTAATAAATACTTATTTACAATAACAATTACATCACTTCTATCAAACATAACTAATAATAAAATATACTTTTAAAACCACTACCTTAATAAACATGAGTAACAGGTTTGTTACAAAATTCCCTACATAAACTTTTACACAACATTATTTAAATCACTATATAGTTATTTTTCACGAATGTAACTTTAAAATTCTGGAAAAACAACTGGACTGATCATTAAGGTTCGGTTTCTTTTCCTTTATACATAATGATTCAATTATATGCAGCCTCGTGTGATTATTATCTCCATATAATACTTCAATGTTGTCTTCCAGCATTTTTCTACTTAACCTGCTTTTATGTATGTTCATTGTGTGTTCTTTCGGTGCTCCGGCTGCGAGATGCATCGTAAGTCTGCGTAAAAGTGTTGTCGTCGTAGAACCAATGTAGCTCGATTTTAGGAGCTCACAGTCTCCTATAGTGCAATTATATCTGTACACTACATTGGTTTTTTGTAGTTGTGTTTTTTGTTGTAGGTTGTTCCTAATTATCAGATTTGCTGTGCTGGAACTGTTGTAGTAAATACTAATATTTAGCTTGTCTGCCGAGTTAACACATGTTGTATTTTTTTTAATTATAGCCTTCAAAATTCTTTCATCTTTCTTATATTCATTAGAGAATTGATTCTTATAATACACCGTTTGTATTCTTCCTTCTTCACCCAGCTGATGCTCTTGATTATTGTTTGAATTTAGAATCTTCATATATTTCCTTAAAATATTGTCGAAGTGTTGGTTACTATAACCATTGTTGACCAATACTTGTTTAATCCTTTCTAGTGCTTGGTCGAAGAGAGGCCAGTCAGACGATGTCTTGAATGCTCTATGTACGAATGCTCGTATAAGTGCCTTAATTGTTCCATCTTTATATCTTTCTGGGCACTCACTTTTGGCATTTAAATAAACTCCTGCATGCGTTGGTTTAGCATATACTGATGTTTCATATTTCCTGTAATTCTGGTTTATTCTTACATCCAGAAAGTTGATATTATTGATATTACGAACAAGAAATTGAGTGTTTAAAAAAAGCACTTGAAGAGGCATCAGTTTTAAAATTCACAAAGGAATTCAGTGTCAACAATAATATCAACATCATTTTAAAAGTATATTTTATTATTAGTTATGTTTGATAGAAGTGATGTAATTGTTATTGTAAATAAGTATTTATTAGAATTGTAAAAAAAACCTTGTATAAAGAATCCTTGAGAATGGTCAACGTAGACCGAAACGTCGGACCTGTGTAATATGGAAAATACATTTAAACATAAAAAAATTGGTGAGTTAATTTATATGATACCACAAAGATGGAAAAGTAGCATTCGAAATCTTGAAAAGGTATGTAGGAAACATACTAAACTTAATGTTGGCAAGATATTTAATGAGGTATGTTTAAAAGAAGGTCTGCTCCTAAAGTATACCAATATATACATATATATATATATATATATATATAGTTCAATATAAACAAAGAAACATAGAGAAATCAGAAGAACACACTTACAGTCTCTAATTTTCGGTTTGAACCGTCTTCAGGAGAGATAAGAGAGGGAAACCAAGCGCACTGGATCAGAGACGGTTGGAGACCAACAGTGTTGCCGCATGCGCGCCCGTTCACAGAAAATAAGGTAGACAGGAATCAATTTATAATTAATTTATAATTTACATTAAATTAATGGAATATGAATACAATAATATATAAAAAAGAAAAAATTGAAAAAATAAGGGAAATTGATACAGAGAAATTGATACATAAACAAAAGTACTGACTAAGCTATGGTAAAATAAAACTAAGAATACAAATAATAATAACAAATGAAATAAATTATTAAAAAATGTGAAAAGGCAAGGAACTTTTAGACATTATCGCTTTAGATTGAGGCCAGGTGCACTGCGCGCACTTAATAGCCAAATATGGGCTTCTTCGGAGGCTCGTAGTGTGAGGTCTTTGCTGTCAGGGGGTATTTGTCGCAGAATCTGTAACCTGTAGCACTCATTAAAAGGGAGACCATGGCTATTGGCATGTATGGCAATGGGAAGATGGGAGCGGCTATTGACTGAAGCTCTGTGATTGTTCATACGGAGACTAAGCTTGGTGGATGCTTGGCCTACGTAGAACGAATCACACTTGGTACACTCCAAACGGTACACACAGTTTTTGGAGGTACACGAGCAGTCAGTTGCAACAGGATAGAGGGTGTTATGGGGGGGAGCTGTGAAGTGTGGTTGGGGATTTATAATGGGACACGTGAGGCAACCTCGACGTCCGCACAGTTGCGCTCCAGAGGGCAAACTGTTTGCCCTCGTGGAGGTTAGCTTCCTGTGCGAAAGAAAATTGCCAAGGTTGGGAGGACGTCTGTAGGATAGGCGTGGCGGATTAGGAAAGGTTTTGGAGGTGGCTGGGGAAGAGGATATGATCGGGAAAAGTTCTTTAATGATGGTACCCAGTCTGTGGATACCTGGGAAGTAGGTTGTTATAAGGTAGGGAGACCCAGAGGGAGAGGAAGAGGAGGTTGGTGTAGGATTGTGTGGGGTCGTGGCAGGAACCAGTCTTCTTGTAAGAAAGGGGAGAGGGTAACCTCGCTCTACAAATTTACTTTTTAGGCTATTGATATGTAGGTGTTTATCTTGTAGTCTGGATCAGGATCAGAAACCTTTCCTAATCCGCCACGCCTATCCTACAGACGTCCTCCCAACCTTGGCAATTTTCTTTCGCACAGGAAGCTAACCTCCACGAGGGCAAACAGTTTGCCCTCTGGAGCGCAACTGTGCGGACGTCGAGGTTGCCTCACGTGTCCCATTATAAATCCCCAACCACACTTCACAGCTCCCCCCCATAACACCCTCTATCCTGTTGCAACTGACTGCTCGTGTACCTCCAAAAACTGTGTGTACCGTTTGGAGTGTACCAAGTGTGATTCGTTCTACGTAGGCCAAGCATCCACCAAGCTTAGTCTCCGTATGAACAATCACAGAGCTTCAGTCAATAGCCGCTCCCATCTTCCCATTGCCATACATGCCAATAGCCACGGTCTCCCTTTTAATGAGTGCTACAGGTTACAGATTCTGCGACAAATACCCCTGACAGCAAAGATCTCACACTACGAGCCTCCGAAGAAGCCCATATTTGGCTATTAAGTGCGCGCAGTGCACCTGGCCTCAATCTAAAGCGATAATGTCTAAACGTTCCTTGCCTTTTCACATTTTTTATTAAATTATTTCATTTGTTATTATTATTTGTATTCTTAGTTTTATTTTATTTTATCATAGCTTAGTCAGCACTTTTGTTTATGTATCAATTTCTCTGTATCAATTTCCCTTATTTTTTCAATTTTTTCTTTTTTATATATTATTGTTTTCATATTCCATTATTTTATTTTATTTTATAAATTATAAATTAATTATAAATTGATTCCTGTCTACCTTATTTTCTGTGAACGGGCGCGCATGCGGCAACACTGTTGGTCTCCAACCGTCTCTGATCCAGTGCGCTTGGTTTCCCTCTCTTATCTCTCCTGAAGACGGTTCAAACCGAAAATTAGAGACTGTAAGTGTGTTCTTCTGATTTCTCTATGTTTCTTTGTTTATATTGAACTATATTTGTCCGTTTTGGATCGTATTTCCAACGAAAAAAAGTGTATATATATATATATATATATATATATATATGTGTGTGTGTGTGTGTGTGTGATTAAATTTTCTGCTTACTTTTCCCTTAATTAATTTCTTGGATACCTTTTCCAAATCTCTTATTAGTTCTTCAAATTCTCTAGGAACTAGGTATATTAACTCATTATATGATTTTTTGTCCATATACTTGTTATTTCCGACGTTTCAGTCTTCTTTGACCATCTACAGGGTAATTATTTTTTTTAACACTGATCCATACTATCTATTGAACACAATGAACACTATGTTGAATACTTGAACATATATAACATATATTTATTGAACACTATTGAATACTTAAATATAACACTTAAATTACTTGATAAAAATACGAGTACTAAATACAAAATAAACATCTAAACTGGCCGGTAGCTATTTTGATTACATGTCAGCAGGTGTCTTCGAATTCGTCTGTCCTGGTTAAATTCACTGTTTTTTGTGGTTGGAACTGTCCCATGTTCAGTTTCAATAGGTTTGCAAAACTTAATGTTTGATTTTATATACTGGGTTTCTTTCCGATAAATTCAGGGCCTCAAGTATTTTTCTTGGTAGAATATTTCTGTGCTGTTTGTAAGCATATCCCTGGTCAGCTTTATTTCATCAAACCTTTCTGTGTGATCCTTAGGTCCTCCGGCAGTTAGGTGCATTCTGAGGAGCCTAGATAAGGTTATGATTGTTGCCCCAATGTATTTAGAGTTTACGACAGATTGCATTAACGACAGATTGTTTGTCACATATACGAATATATATATATAGTTCAATGTACATAAAGAAACATAGAAAAATTAAAAACACAAACTTACAGTCTCTAATTTTTGGTTGAAACTTCTTCAGGAGAGATAAGAGAGGGAAACCAAGCGCACTGGTACAGAGACGATTGGAGACCCAACCGTCTCTGTACCAGTGCGCTTGGTTTCCCTCTTTTATCTCTCCTGAATACGGTTCAACCGAGAATTAGAGACTGTAAGTTTGTGTTTTTAATTTGTCTATGTTTTGTTATGTATATTGAACTGTATTTGTCCATTTCGGATCGTATTTTCATCGAAAAAGTATATATATATATTCACTTAATAAACGGAAAATGATCCAAAATAGACACAATACCGATCAGAACACACAGTGTAAAGAAACACAAAAATTCAAATTTTTGAGCAATCCATCTTCAGGAGAAAAGAGAAAGGGTGACCAAGCACGTTGGGTTATTTGCCGTTGCATCTACAATGTGAAATGTAGTTGGGTATTCATAGTAGGACAGGTCCCTCCTATAACACACACTATCCCGTTCCAAACGACTGCTCTTGTACCTCGAAAAACTGTAATTACCGTTTGGAGTGTACCAAGTGTGATTCGCTCTACGTAGGCCAAGCATCCACCAAGCTTAGTCTCCGGATGGACAGTCATAGAGCTTCAGTCAACTACCATTCCCATCTTGTCGTACACGGCAATGGCCATCGACTCCCCTTTAATGAGTGCTATAGGTAGCAGATTCTGCGACAAATCCCATCTGAATACAAGTTAGATACAATTTTGTAATATTTTATTTTTAAGTTCGTTTAATCAATACTAATCAACATTTGCAATTTTAGAATAATATTTAATGTAATATTACTGTTGGCTTACCCGAGTCCCTGTTAAGACCAAATTCGTCGATGTAAATGAAATTTAAATATTTATAAATGATGATGATTAAGTTGGAGAGGCCGGTGTAAATTGAATCAAACTGATTAAAAGCATCTTCTCTCAAGCATTCTTTTACCTCTCCGTCTGTTTCGGACAATGTCACAGAAATTGTTTCACGATTCACAACATCTGAATGTGTACCAAAAACAATGTGGGATGATTTTAATTGTTTATAACTCATTTTACACTTTAATACTTTCTGCAAAAGTCATTTATAAGTGATACTGAAAATTTGGTAGTAATATAAAATAAATAGGTAAAATACAAAATATTGAACTCAGTTGTATAATCACTGTGTATTTTGAACAACGCAGCAATTAAGTTCTACCAATCACACACATGAAACGTTTTCTTAATGTTTTTTATTATCTGCAAATTTTCCAAGGTTTAGAAAAAGGGCTCATTTTATATAGTAAGAAAGCTATATCAATTCAAGGCCTCACAATATTTAGCAAACTGGTATTTTATCCCCTGTTATACTTATTTTTTTCTGCAATTCAATTTTTAATTTCACACATCCAAAGGTATTAAAAAAACTGGATATATGTGTCAAATGTATTTTTTCTTTATACAGGATTCATTTACTTTTCAATAATTTCAATTAATCTTATTTACTTACGTACGATGCTTATGATCTTAAACCTTAAAATTTTTTCTAAAAGGCATTTTTAAGTTTTGTTTATAATACACTTTTTCACTGTTGCTCTTGAAAAGCGAAAAGGTGTTTTTAAACTGTTATAAGCCCCCGAATCCGTTGTTATAGATTGCTTGCAAGTACAGTATGCTTCATGAGGGAGGAGGATATTCACGCCTCCTCCTCCGAAGTTAAGTAGATATCGAATAAATTTGAGGGATATTTGGACGTTAGCTAAAACGTATATGTTGATGCATCCTTCAACTAAAGGTAAATAATCAGATCTAAATTAACTAAGTGTAGTACTAATTAATCATTCAGCTATTACTAGACAATAATCAGTAACCTCTGACTTCGGCTCTGAGTAATCTCTATTCTACCACTTCTCGGTACTGAGGACTGGTGTTAAGTGTTTTCCTTTCTTGACCACCTGTAGACAAACATGAGTAGTCCATGCAGTCATCACTTGCGCGAGAATCTGGTGTTAGGGTCCTGGGCAACCCAGTAAGTGATGTGTGTTCCAACATGACTTTGATAGTGCCATATAAGCACCTTCATACCACTTAACATACATTTAGAATTAACCAGAATACACATAGTCTTATTCTGGTGCAATGTAACCAACTCAGAAACATTCAAATATCTATTAGGTAATTTTATGGAAAACTGAACTAACTCCTCACTAATTAAACAATTGTCAAAAGGGCAATTCAGTGACATTTTACATGTTTGGAAGTCAATTGCAGCTATAAACTCAGCAGTAACGCCTTCGGCAGGTTACAAAACGATTCCTGTTGATTTTTATTATAAAAGGGAGGGCTTAAGAAGAATATCAAAAGCTGGGTCCTACGATACGAATTTCTAAATAATAGATTATATTATATCATATAATATGATTATAACTACCATCATACTTTTTATCTAGTTAATCATGTTCCTCATCATCAAATCCGCAAAGACGCTAGTTCTACTAGTAAACTAGTTAATAATATCAACAGTTTCAATGTTACATCGTCAAATGCGCACTGCACTTGCATTTATCAACATAGTACTACAACCGAAGATGACATTGAATGTCATTTAATTACTGCAAAATCTCGGATGAGGTCGGTCAAAAAATTTGCTATCTCACGATTAGAACTTTGAGGAGTCTTATTTTTAACTTAATGTTAGGACATTACTAAGATATTGAAGTTAAATTGGTTATACTCGTACTAACTGTGGATGGACTCAAACTTAGTCTTAGAATGGTCCAAGAATTCTCACAGATAATATTTTATGAAATCGAGTAATTCAAATCCAATAGCTAAGTAATATTCAATGATAGTTTCATAAATTGCGAATCTAACTCAGCAGATTGTTTGTCAAGAGTGTTATTACCGAACGGACTTCTAAACCATGAATTATGATGTCACGAGACGAATTGGTTGTTATGTCCCGAAGATTAATAGCCTTCACCACTTCAGTCATCCTCTGATCTTTCCGAAATAAAGTCTTTCAAATTAGTTACTCTTACAGCTGACACCACTAGTTGTTCCTGTGAAGTGATTAATCCGTACACCAGCTTATAGAATCAGTTCTTAAGATTCTTTTAATGTTGCCATTATTACTTAGTTGACAGGCTTATTTGCAATAAATGTAATTGAAATAAAAAGTTTCCAATTGTTATATCCTCATTTTAATTGTAATAACTATGTTATAACTTTAAAAAGATGGAACTATATTCTACTAATTAAATTCAAAAATATATTTTTCATGTTTTGTATCCTTGAAAAGAAAACATTATTATTGCAAAACTTTCTAGAAATAATGTTTTTATGAATGTTAATGAGAGATTAAAATCAATTCTACACCTTGAACTAATTAAGTGGTTAAACAGTGATTAAAATATGTTTGGAAATATTTGTTTAAAAGTAGACACAGCCTATAATAAGTCTATGAGAAAAAATATGTTTTGATTTGTTGCAAGGGTCATATAAGAGGTGTAATCAAAAAGTATGGACATTTTTTGAATTTCTTGCGCTCTGTGCACTGTAATTTCAAAATTTGTTGTTGTTTGGTACACTCGTCACAAGTATATATTCACATTTTTGACTACTTTGCATGCGCTGATTTTATGTCATAAGTTTGAGCGGCTCACGAGGTTAGACGCATGTTTGTATGCTCTGGTGATTTTTTGCTGTTGAAAATAATAGAGTTTCTATTAATTTGTGTGCAGCGTCTGTTGCTTCTACCTACGATTAGAACACTGACCGATGATATAATAACATTTAGAATATGTTTACAACCACAATGAGGTTGTATACTGAAGCAGATCTAAATCGATTTACATTATAGAAGTGCATTTCTAAATTTACTGCAATACTTTACAAACATATTTTTCTCCCAAATATTATTATTCCCTTCAGCAAGTCTAACACACTTACTCTCTTTTTTGTTTACTTTGTTGAAAATTTCATAAATAATTAATCCTCAATGAGAAATAATCAACTTCAACTGAGAACATTATACGATTAGCGGCCCCCAATATTCAGCCAGAATGTTGGAACCTTTCAACAGGATTCTGTTGTTCAAATGCATTAGTAGCATTTGAAGCCACTTGTTCTGAATTATATCATTCGCTTTTTTATAGTGAACGTTCGGTTTAGTGTGAAACAATTCTCAAAGACAATTTAAGCTAATGTTTCATTTATGTTTTTGGAGATCTTTAGGGCTACATCAATACAAAATTAATTATCATAGCATTAAAAAAATTGATGTGGCTCTCAAGATGTCTACAAATATCTATGCTCCGTCAAACTAAAGTTTTTTGCAGAATTACTGGACCAAACCTCGATAAACGCTTAACAAACATGTGTCATCTATCTTCAAAAAGTTTGAAGTTATATCTTAGAGTATGCCAAATTTTTAAGGTGTGGTTTGAGTTTTATGAGTTTGTAGTTTTTTGGGAAAGGTCATGACTGCTAGGTGTCTTTATATTCCTGTATAAACTTTGAAGAGTATCGCTCGCTAGAATATTTAACATTTTAGCCAATCTTCTCTTGCTTTTTAGTGTCATCAGTTTGACCACAAGCGCCACAAAGTGATGAAGTAAAACTCGGCTTGACTGAAACCTTGATAGAAATTACTTGAAAAAAAGAAGCTAATAAAGTATAACTGCTGTAAACAGTAACACATATTATCATAAAAGTCATCACAAACAAAGAAAATACTTTTCTGGGAGATAGGGATTACATTTCTCTATTCCGATGATATAATTTCCTAGATGAGTTATACTTACAACTGGCTATTCAAAACTGTGGACAAATATATAATATGATTGTCACTCTAACTATGAAAGCTTAGTATGTAAAAACACTAAACTTTTATGTATTACTTATGTTTATGGCTGTTAATATATTATAATCTTTTCTATAATGATTGTCACTCCAGTTAAGAAAAGTTAAAATGTAAATATATTAGACTTTTATGTTATGACCTATTCTGTTATGATTATCACTCAAACTATGAAAATATATGTTACCTCTATATACCTCTCTATTACTAGGTAATATACCTCTATTACTAATACCTCACTATAATAATATACCTCTCTATTGCTAGTTATAGACATGACTATTTAATTATGGCCTTATGCATATTATTTGTCAATTGCACCAATAGAATAAATGTCATCAGATGTTTAAGTTAACGGAATAACAAAATCAGATGTAGTTTTAATGTTTATACTTATGACAGTCCAAACTCAAAATCTAAACAAACGGCTATTATAAATTTCGTAATATTTAAAACTTTTACGCGTAGGGAAGAGTGTGAGGCAGGTGAGAGGCAAGAAGAGAAGTCAAAACCGCTCTTGTCTTCCACTTTTCTCACCCCTTACAAGATATTTCTATATCATGATTGAGTAGATAATTCTCACTGATTGAGTGAGTACCTCTTCAAGGGGACCAACTTTCAGAGTGACTCAATTCCATCTACCTGATAACGAAGCAATAAAAATAAATTAGTGAGTTTCTGTGATTTCTTTTATGTGTGTTTTTTTATTTAATTTAAATATATATATATATATATATAAGAAATCAGAAGAAAAACGTCAAGAAGAGTGCTGTTACGGTTGAAAGATCTTAGTCTTTTTTCTAATTTGTTTTGGACGTTGATTTTTATTTCACGTGTTTATTATGATATCATGTTATATATATAAATAAATTTATATGATAAGAAATCGGTAATAATGCAAATGCTTATACCGGGGAGGGGGGGGGGGGACGTTTGGTTCGCATGACAGTAAGGCGTGACTCGACATGGCTCGGTCACGTGTCAGTCTTGCTGCAGTACTAATGAACTCCTGCCTTATCGATCGAAAGCCCATAGGACAGAGTCCAGTCATAATTTGACAGTCGGCTGGGTAACCACAAGGCAAACGAGCTCACAGACCTCTGTCCTTCCTTCCCCTCTAACAAACAAGCACGACAACCCGGAATCGTCAAAGCGACTCATACAAATTGAAATCATCTGCGACCAAGTTAAATTACATCTGTCTTTATTTTCAGTATCCCATACCTACCACGATCGAGAGTTCTAGCTCATTTTGACATTATATACCAAAAGCTTCTTTGAATGATTACTTTTCTTCATTTCGTTAATTTTTGTTCATTAAATAGCAACTATAGTCTAGAAATATCACTAAACGAACGTTTAAATACATTTCTAAAAGTTGTGAAGCTTTAAATAATAAATAATAAATAACATCTAGTTTAAATAATATTTCAAAACCGTTTAAACATTGATAATGATAAAAATATCATTTATAATGATTTGTTTCAAGTCCCACCTGCAATTATTTAACTTATTTACCAAAAAATCTTACTGTAATGATATCTGGTTTTACTTGTGACTGCATACATTATAAATAATCTTATGCTCCATCCTCCCAATTATTCAAACCATTTCTCAGATAGCAAAAATTTATTATATTATCTTTTGGCAGAAAGTAGCATGAACATGCTTCCGGATACTAAGTCCAATCTCTACCAGACAGTGATTTACTATAGAACTAAAAATGTGATAACTCAATAAAATGTATTCGTAATTCCGTACTACCAATATTATCCCACTACAATGATAAAATGTTATATTTTTTTTATTTTCTCATAGATATTATTATCATATAGAAGTTATGTTTACTACTTACAAGTAAATTATGTATCAGCAGAATGTGGGCGTTAATAATGTTTTTTTTTCCTAATTCTCCAATCAATTATCTATTTGTCTGCCTCTGATCTTTGCACACGGCATTGTATTTAGGAGTGTGTAAATTTTCCTTCAACAATTTAACTATTAAATCCAGTGAACGAAATTTTAAAAAAATTATGACTTTGTGTCTCTATTGATTGGTAATTATATTATAAAAGCCACAATTTTTGCATTACTTAAGATTCCATTACATTCTCCTGAACTTAATCATTTTAAACTTCTTAATGAAATATTTCACCATTTCTGAATTTCTTACTCTGGTTTAGGTTTAATAAATGTAACAAAATTTTAAGAAAGTTTATTAAATTTATTTAAAGCTAAAAGTGTATTTATTTAAACCTGATTTAAGTAATTTAAACCTAATTTTAATAATTTCAGTAAAAGTAGTTTTTAAATAAATATGTTCAATAATGGAGCATAATTGTCCTATATTAACATTAACACTACCTAATCAGTGATACCAACCAACAAACAAAATTTTACTAAACAATATAATTACCCTAATAAATAAATACATGAGATTAACAAGTATACCTAATAATAATTACGACTTAATAAGTAGCCTTAAATTATGCATGCCGCTATAATTGAGAAATTACTGACTTTTTTGTATATAGCATGTCTACGACCAACGACCAACGATTCTTTCCGCGCACTGTTGTGCACGTTGTATTAGCAGTTCCAGGTCACGGACCTACTACTGCTGAATTATTGTCCTGCTGTGGTGGTGGGGTCAGTAAGTAAATGTCTGTACTTTTTTTTTTATTATGTGGTTCGTAATAAAAAAAAAGTACAGACATTTACTTACTGACCTAGCATGTCTAAAGTTTTTCTTCTTTCATCAGTTTATTTTTAGCTTCAGTTCTGGTTGTAAAGTCCAAACACTATGTGTTGCCAACGCAGTGAATTTAATTTAATTTGTCTTAGTGGAGTATGCATGTTGTTAAACAGTTCTTTTTAACAAAAGGGTTCTCTCCATAATAATTTCAGTCTTTACACTTTACTGCATATATACGATTGAATACTTTGTAATAGTAATGAAATAGTCCCATTCAGATTTTAAAACTAAGATTCTATTTTATTTTTTACATCAATATAAAGAGTTACTTGAAAAAACTTTCGGTTCAAGATATTTGTTATTTATTTCGTCAAATTTTGAACAAATAGAAACAAACATATTTGTATCTCACAGTTGCACGTCACTACTTGTTCAATTTGATGGAGGTTTTTGTTGCCTTAAGTAATTGAATCACTATAATTCAATTCAATGATATATTTGGGTTGTTATATTTGTCTAATAGCATTTCTTGTTTTTCATGTTTGCTATACACCATGTGCACCACATTTATTTATAATTTATACAAATTTACTTTACCATATTTTTTAGAGTTTTAGGAATTCTATGGTTAATTTATGCCATACACTTTAGAAATGTTTTACTTAACTTTTAATTTAACAACAAGAAATCCTTTTCGTATAATGCTCTTTATTTTGGATTTGTTT
This sequence comes from Hermatobates lingyangjiaoensis, assembly GCA_026182355.1. Taxonomy (NCBI): domain Eukaryota; kingdom Metazoa; phylum Arthropoda; class Insecta; order Hemiptera; family Hermatobatidae; genus Hermatobates; species Hermatobates lingyangjiaoensis. Next base: position 6,634,989 of record JAPFBL010000883.1, on the reverse strand, counting down.
TTATATGTTCCCATTCTCGAATTTCTGTTTATTCTTAAATATATCCTGAGTTTAATGGTTCTTCCATCTTCGAGTATCTACAGCTATCATTAAATGACTGCTCTTTAGTTAATGCGTTCATTTTTTCTTCTGTTATCGGCTGCTAATTCAGGTATAATTGTTGCAGTGCTAACAACCCTTCTATGATCATCAGTCTTGCTGAAATTAGTGCCAAAATGCTTCCTTTATCCACATTTTGTAAAAATGACGTTAACATTGAGAAGTTATTTACAAAGCCTTAAAATTTACGCAACTCTGTTAGAAATGAGAGTATGGGTTCTTAGTAATAATTTTTCTTTAAGTGTTGAAAGGGGTTGGCCGTGTGCTTGGGTCGGTTAAGGATCTGTGTTTCCAGTGCTGCGTATCTTTCCATACCCTAGCCCTTCGCTGTTTAGTGTTGTGTACTGTCGTTTATTGGGGGTTGTCGAATGCCCAGTTCGTTGGTATTGGAGATTGACCCTTGTTAAGTGAATGGTGACATTTATGAGGGCCATATAACTGTGGGTCCTTTGACCGCCAGAGCGCTCAGCTCTCTACCTTTCTCTCTTAACCTCTCTCTCTTACCTCTATTGAGTTGACCGGATACTCGTCCACGAGAGACTAAGTCAGCTGTAGCAAGTTTACTGAAGGTCATTTAGTGTCCACCTGTGAATAATGAAAAAGAGACGAGGCCGAAGTAAACAACGTTCTCCGTCAAATATAAAAAGAATATCCACTTATTCACCAAATCGGGCTGTTTTTGAGACTGGACAGTCATCCACTGTAAGCCAGCCATCCTCCAGTAGAACTGACATCCAGTTTTCCTCACCAGCACCATCCTTTCTCTCAAACAATAAGTTTTCTGTGTTATCTAGTGATGTCACAAACCAAGAGCCAAAACCAAAACTACCTCCACCACCTCCAATATTCCTAAAGTCAGTAACCAACTTTACTGACCTCATCAATACACTTACTGGCCTGATTGGTAATGGGAGTTTCTCATGTAAATCTAGGGGTAGTGATGTCGCAATCTACCCGAAGGAAGCAGACGGATATCGTAAACTCAACAGCTATTTCAGGGAACATAATGTTCCTTTTCACACCTTCCAACTCAAGCAGGACAAAGCGTTAGAGTGGTTATAAGAAACATACACCACTCAATACCAAGTGATGTAATTAAAGAAGAACTTAGAGAAAAGGGTCACAATGCAAGACATGTCACCAATGTACTTCAAGGTGCAACAAAACAACCTACTTCTTTATTCTTTATAGATCTGGAACCAAAAGATAATAATAAAGATATTTTTGACTTAAACGAACTCTTTCACTGCAAAGTTATTGTCGAAGAGCCCTATAAGAGAAGAGAAATAGTGCAGTGCAAGAGATGTCAGCGCTATGGGCACACTAAGACCTACTGCAATCTGGTTCCCCGTTGTGTGAAATGTGCAGGATTTCATAGGTCAGAGGATTGCCAGAAATCTATCGATGAACCCGCTAAATGTGCTCTATGCGAAGGATCACATCCGGCCAATTACAGGGGCTGCAAAATACATAAGGATTTACAAAAGAAGACCAGAAGTAATAATGTCTCAACCGAACTCCTCAAAACAGTAACTAATTCTTCAAAACCTGCCAGTATAGTCAAGAATAACATCAGCTACGCCAGCGTCACAGCAGGAGAGTCTCCTTCAGAACAACAACTACCTCAAAAGACACCACCTTCATCCCTCCTCCTTCACCTTCACAAGACTTCACAACTCTCCTCACATCATTCTTAAGTGACCTCAAATCAACAATCACTCCCCTCATCACCCTCCTTACTTCAGTATTAACTAATCTTGTTCCCACTATTACTTCTAAATGAATTCCAAACCAACTAAACAATCAATTACTATCCTTCTGTGGAATGCTAATGGAGTTAATCAACATCGACAGGAACTTGACATTGTGTTACACGACAGAAGAATTGACATCGCTTTACTGACAGAAACTCACTTTACATCAAGATCATATCTACGAATAACAGACTACATCACATACCGAACTGATCACCCTGACAACACTGCTCATGGTGGAGTAGCTGTACTCGTTCGAAAACCTCTCAAACACCATGTTCTCCCCTCTTTCCCTACACCATCTATGCAAGTCTGTACAATATCTTTAGAATCTTATCCTTACAATTTTAACATTTCTTCAATATACTGCCCTCCTAACAAACCCATAACCCAGCATGAATTTTCTAAACTCTTTCAAGATCTAGGACCCAAATTTATTTGTGGAGGAGACTTCAATTCCAAACACCAATTGTGGGGTTGTAGAGTAACTAACCCTCGAGGCTCTATTCTTCGTAACGCCCTCCTCACTACTCCCTATACTGTCCTGAGTCCTCAAAATCCCACATATTGGCCTTCTTCCATAGTAAAAAAACCTGATATACTTGATATTTTTGTCACTTCACCTATCTCAAAGTTAAATCCTTACATTACAACACTCACAGATCTTTCTTCCGATCATTCTCCTGTACTGCTATCATTATCTATACATCCTGCCAATTTTCATAATAATCAAATCCTGAATACTAGACTTATTGACTGGGAAAAATTTAGAACAGAAATTGAACATCTGACTGACCTTAACATACGCCTCAAAACAGCACAGGACATAGATAAAGCAATTAGTAAGTTAACACAGAACATTCATACCTGTATAAATAACGCCAAAATTCCAAACAAACCCAAAAAATCTGTTACATACTTACCAACATATATCAGAGAATTAATACAAACTAAACGTCGAGCAAGATCAAAATGGCAGAGAACTCGATATCCTTCTGACAAACGGACATTTAATAAATTACAGAACGAACTAACTCAAACTTTAAAGCAGTTCCGAAACGACCTTTTTCAAAATATACGGAAGGACTGAAAACAGAAGACAAATCACTGTGGACCGCCACCAGACAAATACTATCCCATAAAAGAAACAGTACTCCTCTCCTTAAAAGTGACAATACCTGGGCAAAAAGTGACTCTGAAAAAGCCAAGGTCTTTTCGCAACGTCTTGAAACCCTTTTCTCTCCCAACCAGACATAGAAGATCCTAACACTACAAAAACTATAACTGATGATCTCATCACCCCTTTACAGCTCTCTCCACCACCTAAATCATTTTCTCCAAATGAAGTCTTATACTTAATTTCAAAACTACCAGATAAAAAATCTCCCGGGTATGACCTTATTTCAAACGAAATCCTTAAACAACTTCCTCGAAAATCTATAATATTTCTCACATACATATATAACTCCATACTAAGAACAACTTACTTTCCTATCTTGTGGAAATTTTCTATTATACGTATGATACCAAAGTACCACAAGCCACCCCATTTATGCACCTCATATCGCCCAATTAGCCTATTACCTACAATGTCTAAAATATTTGAAAAATTATTTCTTCGCAGACTTTATCCAATCTTAGAATCGCAAAACTTAATTCCCCCTCACCAGTTCGGGTTTAGATCTCGACATTCAACGATTCAACAATGTCATCGCATTGTTGACGTCATTTCCTCGGCTCTTGAGCAGAAAATGTATTGCTCTGCAGTCTTTCTGGATGAAGCAGAGGCTTTTGACAGAATATGGCACGCTGGGTTGCTTTGGAAACTCAAGAAAATCCTTCCTCATACGTATTATGTTATTATGCAATCATACCTCAACCACCGCTTCAGTCAAGTCATTGAACGTTCCTCTCTTTCACCTATTTTTCCGATTAAAGCAGGTGTACGAGTACCTCAAGGAAGCATTCTTGGGCCAGTCCTTTATTCCATCTACACATCTGACATTCCATTATCTCCTCACACTGTCCTAGCCACCTTCGCTGATGACAAGGCAATCCTTTCCTCAAATAAGTGTCCTAACACAGCCTCCTACTACATTCAAGAACACTTAAACGTTTTAGAATCCTGGTTAAAGAGTTGGAGAATACGTATCAATGAACAGAAAAGTGTTCATGTAACATTCACATTGAGGCAGGGTACATGTGCTCCTGTCTTTCTTAACAAAATTCCTATCCCTCAAGCTACTGCCACCAAATACTTAGGACTGCACCTTGACAGACGTCTTACTTGGGCTCCCCATACCAAACTGAAAAGAACAGAACTAAACAGACGATATAGACTTTTAATTCACTTACTTGATAATCGTTCAAAATTAACAACTGTCAATAAACTATTACTATATAAATCTATGATTATGCCTATTTGGACTTACGGTATTGAAATATGGGGAGCAACAAAATCTAGCAATGCCCAGAGGATACAAGCTCTTCAGTCAAAAATTCTTAGAAAAATTCTTCATTGTCCCTTTTACATACCAAATCAAACAATCTATTCAGACCTCAGGATTTCAACAGTTCATCAAGTAGCAATATCTCGCTACAAAGCCTTCCATAAAAATCTTTGTAGCAATAACAATCCCTTAGTCCAAAGCATCTCCTCAACAAATATCCCAGGAAATCCCCGAAGGCGCCTGAAGAGAAAGTGGCCAAGAGACTTATTAGTGTGAATTACTCTAGTGACTTGTAAATTTAATCTAAGTTTTATAACTTATTTTTCACGCCAGGAAGTATAATTACTGGATTATTTCTTCCCTCCTGCCTCCATGTGTAATGTATATATTTCCTTCATCATTGTCACTGGTAATGTTACATTTACATTGTTGTGACTATGTAAAATAAAAATAAAAAAAAAAAAAAAAGTGTTGAAAGAAATGGACGGCAGTTGGGAAAGTATATTAAAACAAATTGGTGGAAACAATTACTTGAGGACAAAAGGACGTAAGAGAGGGTATTGTAGGACCACCATTACCAGTCGTGACGCAATAATGACGTCATGCTTGTTTCCCCTCGCCTACTTCACACTTACACCATTTTCTGATAAAACAGATGGCATATGGCATAGTTTCTTGAGTCGGATACCCACATTACTGTTATATTAAAATTACAAGAATAATTAAAAAAAAACATAATAATATGCAATGGGATGGATGGTGATACGGAAGTATTAAACGTTAGACCATTTTTCAAAAAGTTAAGTATGAAAAGCATCTACTAATGGTCATTACCATTGAATGCCTCTGTTGAGACGTGAAAGTGAACCCATGGTCTGCGGAGCCCGCCTCACCTCTTAGGCTCATTTTTTACATCAATCAATCCTCTTTACTATTCTATAGCGCCCTGTCGACCGAGTCAACCACCTGTTTCCCTAAAAGAGATATCTAATGTTGACTCGTGTAAACTTTGTTCACAATTTTACTCACTGTAGACTCCAGTCTAAATTATATCTGGTGTCTATAGTCCAAGGAATACATGTTTCCATAATATTGAAATCTTCAGATTAAAGAATTGAATCAACCTATTTTCCTAATCGTATGATGAATCATAAGATTTCATGGTGAGTGTTCTTTATCTCAAGGTTACCAAAATTCTTTGGAGCGTTCCTGTCTGGTGGTGAGAAACCATTTCATCAGACCTTCCTGAGTTCCTTTCTTTCTATTTCAAATATCGAAGGTATTTATACGCCCTTTGTCCTGACCTAAATCTTAAAGCCCTGTTAATAACATCAAAAAATTATGTTATAGTCAAAACTAGAAAAACACAAGAGTTATGTTTCAATGTGATAATTATTGCAAAAAAGTAATATTGTATTAGGTAGTTGTGTTCCACGTAATAAAAATGTCTTAAGTTAAAGTTTACACAAAGCTATCATAAGTTAGTTAGTTTAACTAATGTTAGTTAAAGCATGCTAAAAAAGAAATGATTTTTTTTAATATTATAGGAATACATACATTTGAGATGATGTAAGCTTAAGTGGTATATGGTGTAAAAAAACTTCAACACCTCTAAAATAATAAAAGCTATGAAAAGTTAACTCTGTTCTTTGTCGATTGCAATTCATATAAATGAAGATATGGTGAAGAACATAATTGTTGGTTTTGAAGAAATAAAAACACTGTAGTGAGGATAATAGGTAGTTTGATGGGAGTGGTTTGTAAAGGTGATTAGACAAATGTCTCGTCGAGTGACGCGAAAGACAAAGGCTTTTAGTCCCGCCTGACCTGTCAGAGAGAGCCTCATTGTGTGCTGACGGGTCAATTGTCGCGCGGTCATGTGTCAGCTCCCTAGATGCAAGTGTCAGTGCTCTCCAACACAATGCACACAATGGGTCATCCATCCACCCAACCATCGGCTCATCTTCACCGCACTCTGGCGGCACCCTCGCTAAACACACCCACCTTCATTGCCTCCAGTCATCTCCTCAATCATGGACAACACTAGCCTTTCGATCCATCAATTGTCCCTAATTACAGCCAACTTCATCTTTCCTTTCATCACTTTCACTAAGAACTATGAAAACGTAATAAAATATTAGCACCTTCATGGACCTGGCTGTGGTTTCCATGAATGACAGAAATTATTCTCAATATACGAGTATAGCACGTACAGTAATCCCGCATGTGCGTACAATGCTTCTACTACTGATAACTAAAATTAGATGAGTAGCTCAAACATATAGCTTATCCTTATTGTTGGGAAATACCGAGGCAATATCTTGAAAAGGAAAATTTAAAAATATATACAACCCTTTTAGAAATATATGTAGATATAAAAGAAATTTGTTGACTTAACTAATATGAATGAAAGGTGTATTTCATATCACACGAAGATTACATACTCTTTGTTCTGCAGAGATAAAACCTTTGATCACATTGTATCTGTATTTGAGCCAATCACCTCCAAATAGATAAAGATTTTTGTCAAATTACATATAAAACCACAGAAGTGATGGATACTTTATGTACATTTATGAAGGTCATTAAAGAAATTAAAATCTGAATTTGAATTTCGTTACTAGGATAGGATTTACATATGGGAGTTTATCTTTTTCTTTATATATTATTATCGCACAGCCAACATTATCCTTTTCTCTACTACCGTCAGTGTAAATATTCCATATCACATCAGTTTCAAATTCACAATCTGAAATAGAGCTTGTACTTACAATTACTTTAGCAGGATGTAACCATTCTGAATAATGAACTGGTTTATCATAGAATACAGGATCCAGATATTATATTATATAGAAATACTATATATATGTATATATTATTTATATATAAATAAATTCATGTTAGATTTAAGTGACATATGACCAAACAATGCAAATTCCTCTCACTTACTTGGTTATAACTGATAAATAACTTTTGAATAAATTAGAGAAGAAGCCTGTGATGAGAATGATTTCGTGTGATTTTCCTCCATATCTTTTACACATTAAGTGGTTACCTAAACACATTGAAGTCGCCAATGAAGTTTGTGAGATTTTTTAAGTAAATAAAGTAAAAAAAAGCAAAAAAAATTTGTTACAGTGCATATATCATCTAAAACATCTATTTATTGTTTTGAAAATACGACAAAATTTCAATAATAAGTACATTTAAAACATTACTTTACATTAAAAATATCATACATTACATTTTTTACACGCTTTGAATTTTGTTGTGGTTTTAATGAATGAAAAGAAATTGATGTTGAAGGGATATCATGGATGAAATATTTTAATAGTTAACTAAATGCAAATCCAATTACAATTGGATAGGAACATTCAAATCAATTCTTAAAGCTAAGATGCAAATTCAATATGTCAAGTCTAGATAAATGATTCAAACATATATGATAATTATTAGGTACTACAAAAGTAAAGCAATCAAAAGTTCAGTACTTCTTTTAAGCTGAAGTGTTTTCAGTTCAAGAAACAAATTAATTGTAGAGGCGGTCAAGGAGTCTGATGGGTGGGAGAGGCTTATGCATTGAAGTAGGGTTAAATCATCAGAATGAATGAGAGCGCTGTACTACAAGCGTCTTAATTCCTCTATGAAATATGTATATAACAAACTTTCACAATAAACTGGTTTAAATTTGACTCTAACGAAGACCGCTTGTTATTGTTGTAAGATCTTAGTCTATTGTCTGATTTCTTACTGTGGTTTGGCATCAGTTTTGTTTCACGCATATATTGGAAAATCTTTGTTATTTAACTCCGTGGCCATACCTGTCATATTGTAAATCCCATTAATCTAACAAAATTCAATTTTAGATTTTAATTTTTTTAATGACTTTATAATGTACAGAGGAAGAATTCCTCAGTTTTATAGTTTTAGGTTTGATTTGACGAAAATGTTTATCAATTCGAAGGTGATTGCCTCGAATAGAGATGTAATGTGATCTAAGATTTATGCCAAAGAGGTTGTATTTATTGTATTTTTTGATAGTTGATCTCGAATAGTGGCTTTATCATTTTGTTAAATATTGAATATTTTTGGCATAAATGTTTATGAATCTTTAAACCTGGAAGTAGCATACATAGAGATTTATCCAGTTATCGATGTAACAGGTTGTTTTGGTATACCACTCAACCAATGTTTACGATACCATTAGTTTTACCGCAGCAATAATAATACTTTTGTGAAACCAAAGTTAAGATACCTGTTAAGCACCATCTGCTAAGAAATGCTCTGTTACAACAAAACAAAGCTGCTGTTCCCTTAGCTCATGAGCTCTTTCTACATTCATGGAGCAATTTAATGTCATTTCTTTACAATTTTAAATTTTTTCTATTTTTTTTGAAAAATCTATCAAAATAAAATCGGTTTCATCGAATCAATGAGGAAATAGAATAAAATTCGTACCCCGTTTGTAATAAGAAATGAAAGAATACAATTAGCATACTTCAATATTACCCAGAAAACAATGGGGTTCATAAACACATCAAGAACTGTATCTGACATTAAATTTTGTTCAAAGGTGGACCCTTTGATTAGTGCCAAAAACATCGATCGTGCCATCAGTAAAACTTGAGAACATATATGATGGTTTGGTGGTCATATTTTTATATTTAAACATATTATGATGACATACAGTGGAATATATGCTATTTACTGGAGAAGTGAAATGTTTAATTGAAGCAATGCTAAAGAGCTAATTAAAAGGAATAAAGAGAACTAGTCATGCAGGGGCTTTAAAGAAGAAACTCTTTCTGACAGGCCATTATTATTATTTCAAAAATTATAATAAACTCATAAATGATTTATCTAATTCATTCAGAGAGTGTAGGATTAATAAATCTTGGCCTATTTTATGCAAAAGCATGGACTGTACTATGGCTTATTGTATTGCAGTGGGCATAATGATAGATGCAGACAGAAATAAAAGAGTGCCCTGAAATACTGCAGAAGAATATGTAAATTGTAACGTACCAGTATCGAGCAAGCAAATTAGATGACCTTATGTTAGTACATCAATGAGCCAGCCTTCAAGAATAGTAAATTTAATTACATTTTATAGAATAAAACAAGCATTAGATATGAATGAATGTAGTGGTTTAATATTAGACATTTTGTATATGCTAAATAAAATGTTGGTACCAAAGGAAAATAAACGCAGAGAATACCATTTAAATTACATTAACTCTCGGAAGACTCCCCACTTTATCTGTACTAAATTATTCTCTATTGGCTGTAGAGGGAGAGCAATGTGTTAGGACGTATGTTGGTAGACAACTAACCTGCAATCCACACGCCCAGCTAAAATGTCGGGACCTGATGCTATCTACACTTCTCAACAAATGATAAACTTGGTTCTACAAAACAAAAAGCTCATATACATAACAACAAAACGTGGCCATCACCCAAAACTTTCCAGTTTCATCAGAATTTCAACCACACATTTCATTGTTGTTCGCACAATTTTTTCATGTTGTTTAGTTTGGGATTGATACAACCCTACATTATTTGAATAGTAATCAATGTACTGTGGTCACTATGCATTGAAGTTTGCAGTGGCACCTTAATTTCAAGAACCCACCAGTGAAACTGGCTCATTGGTGACTGCACTTCCAATTATTTAGGTTCACCATAGTTTAGCTTACCGTAGTTTATTCAACACATTGTGGTGTTGAATCTGAAAGCGGATGTGTTGTGCCACATTGTCAAAAGTTAGGTTGGGGTTAACCATGAGGATCGAGTGTTGAGTGCTGCTATCAAAAGGTAAATTTGGCGGATACCCACAAAGTGTGAAAACTTTAGTAAGACGTATGTTTGGCGACTGTATCAGTCAAAGGGGCGATAGGGGAGACTGATAATGAAGCTAGCGTTTTCAATGTGCAAAAGAGGAACTCTCTGAGAAAGTGTCAAGATGACCTCAAGGGTAGGGGGCTACCTGGGGGTGCGAAAAACGTACTTGCACCTCAGACATTTGTCTTTTTAGCCGAAGCTGCACTAGCCAGTGGTGAAGTATGTACATAACTCCATGCCATGTTTGCCAGCCGGTGAGGCTACCTAAACCTGCTCAGTCTCATCTGATGTCCCCTTGTATCTGTAAACGCCGTGAACCGTAACGGCAGTCGATGTTAGGATGTTTTTCGGTTAGTTCTTCGGTTACGTCTACCTCTCGACTTTCATGGATCTCTTCATCAGTTAGGTTGAGATAATTCCAGTGCGGAAGGTTACGGTCAATAAATATTTGATTTTTAAATTGTTTAAATTTAGAAAAAGTGAATTTATTCTTTCAGTAATTTTGTCTTAAATACATAATTTCAGGTTCACCTTATATAATTATCAATTATTATATTCTCAACTACAAATAAATCAAGTCAGTTAATAGTAATAAATAATGATTTTTTTAGTTCAATATTCTAAGCATAATCCTTCTCGATATAAATCTAAGTATAATTTTCGAGAATTAATTATGCTGTAATATTTTCCGAACTGGATGTTTATCGTCATACTGTCATGCAGAAGTTACCATCGGCTATGGAAATGAAAAACCTCAACTGTAAACCTAAACAAATTGCTTTAAGCTTTCCGTTTAACCAGCTCATGCTTTTAATATTTAAACTGCTAATTTCAGAGATAGGATTCTTCAAAGTCAAGTAGAGAATCTGTAGTTGTCTTTTATCTTGAAATGGTTGAATTTATTTATAATACTTACCCGCAAAGGCTAATCATCTCGGCGGCCTCAATGCAAACTCTGTCAAGTATATTCCAACTTGCATTTGCTTCAGTTCATTATTTATTCCAATATACATGTATGTGTATTCATATCGCAAAAGTTGGTAATGAACAAACGTTACTATGAGCTTAAAAATACGAGTATACTCAATATTAATAGAAAAATGAAAAATTTACATTAAAGTATCGACAAACTTAAAATGTAATCAATCAATCCTTCATAATCATATAGAGTTACTTATGATCAAGAGTTTTTGAAGTAAACATATTATAAAACTCATTAATAATAAAATTATTTGTTATATTTTAATATTGATTTCTCAATGTTATGAATCGTAGTGAATATCTAATCATTATTATGCGCAGTTATAGAAATGACTACGATCATAATATAACAGATGTTTTGCCACGTTTTACATTTTCTCATTCAGTATTCAAATTTTTGAAAGCTTCAATAGCAATTTGATATTAGGTCAGATTGCAGTGGACTGAGATAGGCCACAGGGAGCACAGATAGGCCGAACATTGGATCTTTGTGATACCGCACAATCAACATTGATTTTAAATTAGGAGTTTTAAATTTTGCCTAACAGTAATATGTAGGTAGATACAGAAACATATCTAATAGTCTATAGTTTTTTAAAAATATTACTCTTTTCACAAAACACACCATATTTTCTCTTTTCTATGGAACAATTTTGCTGTTTTGAAAATAGACAAAATAGCTTATTCTGTCTTCAATGTTAGTTTTAATATAATGGATGCCTTTGTGCTGACTTTGATTAGTTGTTGAACATTGATGTTGTTGTTGAAGTTGCTTAGTGTGGCCATTCATTGTTACACAAAACTGATATTTGTTTTACAAAAAAAAAAATTAATTTAATTTTAAGTTAATGCAAAAAATTAATTCTGTTATATCTACAAAATTTGTTAATTTTAGAGTTAGCAGATTAGGAAAAAAATTTTGCGAAATCACATATTGAGAAATATATAATGTGATATTTCCTAAGAACAATACATTCAGGTCATCTAAGTTGTAATTGTGTTGGGGTAGGTTAGGTTAGGTTGCAGTGGCAGTCCCACAAGGGAACACACGTAGGCCAAGCATTGGCCCTTTTTGATACCACACAATGAAGATTGATTCTACAGTGGGAGTCCTAAATTTTGCCTAACTCAAATGTATTTAGAGTAGGGATCTTTAACGAGTACCTGACATCGTACAGGTTCGGGACCGACGGTTTAACGTCCTTCTCCGAGGGACGACGAGCTCAGATTTATTCACCTCCCTCGTGAATAAATCGAGGGCCAGGTGATTGTGTTGGGGTAGTTTAAGGATAATTGAGTTTTATGTGGTTCGATTGGGATTAAAGAGGAGTTGTTTTCATCTTTCCTGAGTAAGCAGATTTGCTCTGCTGGCAAACACCTTCAATATTCCATTGTTTTCCTAACAATTTTCAAAACAGAAACATGTCGATAAACTTCATAGGCAGTGTTTTACAATGTATGAAAAAAGAGACGGCGAGAGCCTTCAGAATTTTAGAAGAATGTCTCATAAGCAAATTCATGTAAAGTATGTTATATATTATATATATATACGAAATTCATCTAGTTCTGTATCCTGTAAAATATGTGAGTTTCAAAAATATTTCCTTGTAAAATAATCACCATGATTAATTATGCAAAGTTCACTCTATTACATATAAAGAATATATTTTATTTTTCAGACTTATTTTAAGAGGTACAACATTTCTTGCATGATAAATTGTGTTTGGGATGAGATAGTGGACACCTATTTGCTGATACTCTACCTTAATGATCTATTCTTGACCTGATCTGTTTCATTTGTCGCTCCCTATTATCCAGTTTGCCTAAAACCCCAAGGCTATTCCAATCGCGTTCTATTTACGCAAAGCCTGCTCCCGACTCCCCTTTTTCCTCAACACTAACAGTCTCCCTTATAATCAATCAGTAGAAGACGCACTGATAAGGATTCATACTCTCAAACCAATTTGCCCCAATTGTAATCATGACTTCAATTCAATTATTTTTGTTTTCCATATTGGTTGACTTGATCAATAAATCAGCATTTATAGATTTTGTTCACAGCTAATAACCATTTGATATTTGCTTTCTTCTCCTTTTTCTGCTATTGCAGAATTATTCATAATTCTAAACACAAAAAATTAATAATAAACTTATAAACAATCAGAAATTAATTATCAAGCTCTGCAAATAATTAATTAAATTAACTACGGAATGATTTTGTTATTTCTGAAGTTGCTGTGTATATCTGGCCATATAAGTTTCTAAAATCTTTTAACTAAACAAACAGCTTAGCTTAACTATATAAAAAATTGGTTATTTATGATACACTTTTAAGCATTTCAGAACATTTTCAAACATTTAATCATTATTTTCATGTGCAATGATACTTATGTTTCACGATATATTTCGACTGATAGTAAAAGTTCTTTTTGTGTTGAATATATGGCCTATAATATCCCTGATGCACTCCAAGTCACATAGCTATTGTATTTAAATTTTAGTAGATAATAAATAAATTGCAAAAGTATAAACAAGGAAACTCTGACTATAACTTCAAGAGTGACAGCTGAAAGAAGAATACAAAATGCTCATTACGATAATGGAAAACAGCATAATCCCAACGGGAGGTAAGAAAGTAAGCTGGTGCAATGCAATGCACCCTCGTGGCGGTTATTCTTAACTTACTAGGCCTTAGAATTAGTATAGAAATATTCTGTTGTGCCCATATAACGAAATTTTATGAGATTAACTAACAAATTATTAAAATAGATATGAAAACTTAAAATAAAATTTAAAAAAGAACAAATAGTTAAATTATTTAAAATATATCAATATAATATTAAGATATACGAAAAACATTAATATATATCTAAACCATGATAATGAATGTTTGAATTCCAAAATAACGTTGTTAACTGACCTTTTTATATAAATCACCATTTGTCACCCTACATAGGGTGATATTTTCAGGTCATAACCTCTGCTATAAAAGGTATTGTTTTACTCATCACAGGTTATGTTACGTTTCTGTTTGGCCGATTGATTTACTATTTTTGTTTGTAGCCTTTTATGATTTCTTGTAGCAGTAGATTTGTTTTTAAATTGACTTGTGCTCAAGAAGGTATAATAAAGCTTTCCTCATATTGGAATCAATAACTTCTTCATTTCATTCCTCCAAATTATTATTTTTTTATCTGCCTATTTGGTTTTTCAGTGAAGAAAAACCTATTTTTCAATTAAAATAATTTGCAACCAATTAGTTTGTCTCCATTTTGAAAGCTTCAAGCACAGATTAGTTATTCTACTTTATTTTATGATTACTCTTGTTATACAACAACAAGTGATTGTTGTTGATATCACTTATAATATTGTTGTTGATATGAATCTCCAATATCAGTATTGATTTTTCAAATATTTTTTTTTAAATCATGCTTCACAGAAAAGTAAAGTGAGTGCCTAGTCAATTCTCTTTTGTATACTTAAGTCCACTGTTCCCTATAAAAGTTTGAAATGTTGAAAAAAACTGCTAATTTTTTTATGAAACTCTCATAGATATTTTAAAAGTATGTTTATTTGAATTTTAAATAGTGAGATATGGTTAGCTGTTTATACTTGGAGATAATTGTGTTTGTGAGTGTTTCCAAAAGCCAAAGTCGCAGCCTTTCACTTTTATTGCTATTCAAATGGCGTTAAGTGTGGCTCATTTCTTGTTTTGTACCCATTCTAGACACTAATGAGTTGAGTCTTTATCAGAAGTCAATTTATCAGAGTACCTAATATCATAAAGAGTTGAGACCGACAGCTACAACCTCTCCGAGGAACGGCAGGCGCAAGACTTCATCTCCTGTATGAAAAAGCTAATGTCATAGACAAGATTAGAACCTGTAATCTTCAGCACTAAAGGCCAGCTTGCTATACTTAGGTTAGCATGAGTTGTTATAATGCTATGAAATTATTTTGGAGGATTGTAAAGATTTAGTCCAGAAGAAAACACCAATCAGTACATCACCAATGTTTCGTCAGTATTTCTTGGCATTACCTAGGCATGAATTTGAAGTAATCAACTCTTCTTTCTATTAAAGATATTAATAACTAGTGTATGCAATTCACTTTATATTATTGAACTTAGTCATTAGTATGTGTTAACATTGTTGCCAAACATTTTCTAAAGTCGATGTTAGGTTAGGTTAGGTTGCAATGGTAGTCAACAAGGGAACACATATAAGGCCAAATATGGCTCTTGTTTTCCACACAATAAACCTTCTACATTGGAGGTCTTAAACTTTGCCTAACTCAAGTTTAGTAACAGTAGGCACCTTTAACGAGTACCTGTTCGTGCTTATGCTTCAACGCCCTTTACGAGAAACGACGCGCTCAGATTTTTCCTACCTCCCGCGTGAATAAATCGATGGCCAGAGTGAGTATCAAACTATGATCTACTAGTCCAGAGACGAGTACATAATCCACTGAGCTACCAAGGCTTCTTTTGTTATGCTTACTAAATATGTTTTTAATATCACTCCTGGTTTGAAGCCATTTATTAATTGTAGAGTCTGGTAACTATTTTTCAAATACACGAAGATTATTCAGTGTTAGAAATTCAGTCCTGTTTAATATTGCATACTCTTTTCTAATCTCTAATTAAATAATTTAAAATTAGTTGTGATAATAACACATTTCTAAACATACTGGTAAAGTAATTACCTTCAACGTACGATAATTAAAATGAACAACATGTTTAACTTCATTACTTGCATCATTTTGGACTGAAGGTAAACATAATAGTAACCATACTGCCTGATGTGTGCAATAAATTAGTTTACTAGTGTCGTAGCGTTTCATTAATTCAAATGCAATGTGCAAATTATCATTAAGTATGAATAAATTAGCTACTAATTGTCGTTCAATTAATGCTTCGCCTTTCAGATTAGATTCAAGATAATACAGTTTTTGTGAATCACTGAATTGATGGTTATCATTTATTTACTTTGAAATAAATCTTTAAAAGAATTCCACTAGGAGTAATAATTGGCTGAAAATACAGATTTTTAATCGGAGCTAACTAAACATGGGGTCGGGGATGGCTGTTGTCAATATTCATTGAGTCAGTTGCAGAGATACCTTCGTTAGCGCACGGGGTATTAATTCTGCTTTGTAGCATCGCAATGGATTTCAAATTCTTCTCTATGATATGAATAATCCTCATCTTCATTATTTAAACAGTGCTTCATTAATCTGATACAATTCTTCAGTCATTGTATTCAACTTACCTTAGCTTTGATTATTGTTTGACTATTATATTAGAAACATTTATAAATATTGTTTATCCATATGGGCGGATATTTAGCATTACCCCATTTTTTATTAATGCTTTTTTGTTCCTCTTGCACAGTATGTGACAAATATCACAGTATGTGACAAATATTACTACGAGTCTGGCTTGAATAAAGAAATATAAAGGTAATATATGGCATATGCACCTATTATTAAATCGAATCGGAAGGCCAATGATTTTTACTTAATAATAGATAGTAGTGGGTATAAATAAAAAATGTTTACTTAAGTTTTAAAATCAAACAGCTTAAAGAAATTTCAGTTTAACAATTTTTTCAACTTCAAAATTGTTTAAAAACGATTTCCTCCTTTTTTTCTTAAAGAAAAAAACAAAACTTAAAGATCAAACTGAAAAGGATTTATAAACACATTCACACATTAATAACATTAATTTATTTATAATATAAATTGTTTATATACTATGAATGTGTACAAATAAGCTACTAAAAGTTTGGACGACTGATCGACTTACAAATTAGGTTCAAATTCGTGGGGCATAATTTTCTCGACATCCCTGTTCGAACTCCGATTTATTTGAGTTCCAAGTCGTTCAAACACCGAGGTAGCACCTGGTCACTGAAAATTACTTCAGTGACATATAATATACAGTCACTATGTCTATGACTATTTATAAGTGATTAATAATATAAAAGTTTCATCAAATGAACAAGTAAATGTAAGAAAAACAGTCCTACAATTTACTCATCAAGTAACAATCAACAATCTAGTTAAACAACATCAATAATACATTACTTTTATTTCATAATTGTCACCAATTATGATAAATATTTGGCATAAACATCAACAATCTTACAAACGGTGGAATATGCTTAAATGGTAAACTGATATATTTTATGAGATATAAACGAAAAAAAAATAAAGAAATTAGTCTAAAACATTTTCAAATTTTAATAAATGTGGTACAAATAAGCTACTAAAAGTTTGGACGACTGGATCGACTTACAAATAAGGTTCAAATTCGTGGGGCAATAATTCTTCGACAGTCCCTGTTCGAACTCCGATTTATTTGAGTTACCAAGTCGTTCAAACACCGAGGTAGCACATGGTCACTGGAAATTACTTCAGTGACATAGATATACAGTCACTATGTCTATGACTATTTTATAAGTGATTAATAATATTAAAAGGTTTCATCAAACTGAACAAGTAAATGTAAGAAAAACAGTCCTACAATTTACTCATCAAGTAACAATCAACAATCTAGTTAAACAACATCAATAATACATTACTTTTATTTCATAATTGTCACCAAATTATGATAAATATTTGGCATAAACATCAACAATCTTACAAACGGTGGAATATGCTAAATGGTAAACTGATATATTTTATGAGATAAAACGAAAAAAAAATTTAAATGAAATTGAGTTCTAAAATTTGCAAATTTTAATCTAAGAAATATACAAAACCCGGATATTATGAACAGAATTAAAATGTTGTATAGAAGCCAGTGCTTGCGGATGCTTAGAAGGTTGAAAAGGGAGATAGACTGGAATTAACAGATGATAGGAGATGCAGAGACTTGCACGAACTTTTTATACAAGTATTTCTTAGAAGGTTAAAACCTAATAGACACTCAAGAAAATAAGGAGATGGACTTGCTCTAACTTTTAACGAAGTCAAAATTAAGTTAAATTGTTTTCAGCGGGGAAAATCCAATGCATCAGGAGAGCAGGACCTTGCTCTGACTTTTCATCTTCAGTTTTCTTCAGGGGAAAACCAATGCATCAGGAGAGCAGGACCCTTGCTCTGACTTTTCATCTTCAGTTTTCTTCAGGAGAAAACCAATGCATCAGGAGAGCAGGACCCTTGCTCTGACTTTTCATCTTCAGTTTTCTTCAGGGGGAAAACCAATGCATCAGGAGAGCAGGACACTTGCTCTGATTTTTCATCTTCAGTTTTCTTCAGGGGAAAACAATGCCTCAGGAGAGCAGGACCCTTGCTCTGACTTTTCATCTTCAGTTTTCTTCAGTTAGTTTAGTTAAACTTTTAATTTGAATGACACATACATTCTTTATTGTTGTATGAAATTCTCAAGTAGTATTAATAAATTAAAAGCATCTTTTTGTACATCAATATGGAGGGATTTTTTTTTTCAAAATATTGCAAAATATTTGTAAACAGCAAATGTGCTAAATAAAAGTAGAGACATTCTCATTAATATTAATATTGCGCAACAATGTGTTATCAAAATGACGAAGAGAGCGTAATAATAATAATAATACCTCTTTATTACTCTGAAATGATTTCATATTAATGTTGAAAAACATCATTTTAGAATTTATTAAAATTACTTAGGATTATAAACAGCCATAAGGAAAAACATAATATAAACCTTTCAAATTCAAATGTCCACCAAACAAATGAAAGAAAAAACAGAGTAGAAAACTTACTGCAGAATAAATTAAGAGAAAACACAAGCTGAAGATAACAATCTGTGATCTCCAA
This sequence comes from Hermatobates lingyangjiaoensis, assembly GCA_026182355.1. Lineage (NCBI taxonomy): Eukaryota > Metazoa > Arthropoda > Insecta > Hemiptera > Hermatobatidae > Hermatobates > Hermatobates lingyangjiaoensis. The sequence goes on along the minus strand of JAPFBL010000883.1, from coordinate 6,616,061 downwards.
CCTCTTATGCATGCAACTTTTATTATAGTGTTGTGATTCAGTTATAATTTATACTAAGTTTTATGCAAATGATTATGCTAATCTAAATTCTAAGTTCTTAACTTTTCTGAAAAGTGATGAAACTTTTGCTGAACCATGTTGACTATTAAGTTAATTTAGTGAATTGTCAAAATCAATAGGAGAAAGGAAATATGAATTAGACCAGCAGGAACATTGCTGCTTTTTCATTGCATTCCTCTATAAAAGTTCACAAAAAAAAATACATTTTTGTTTTCATATAATATTTCAAAATATATATATATATATATATATATATATATATATATATATATATATATAATAGAAACTGCTGTAGGTATTAATTAATATTTGTATATTGAATCGTTAAATAACAAGCAAAAATATTAAGTAAGTGCAAACATAAAGCTTAAAAACAGAAAATTTATAAGCATACGCTTTATGCCTGATATAGCTCATTCTTCTTTTCTGAGTACAGTTGAACTAAAATTATACTAAAACCAAACATTATAGATATGTTTGTGTGTTGCACAAAGACACAGAGAGAAGGTATTAGTAATGGTCTAAGCGATCGTAAGCGATAAGTAATTATGCATATCGTGATTACATGATATGTCATTGTAAGAAGAAGAATTCTAGATGGCGCTGCCTTTGAGCTTATGCTCTACACTTTGCACATTGTTGAAAATTAGATGAAAGATTTAAGTTCAGGTAAAATGGTCTTTATACCTTCTTCATGAAGAAAGAATATAGGTATTAAAGACTTATTCACTTTGTGCTGATATGAAACAATCTCGTTAAAATATAACAATTTTTGGCCAGTCATATCCAAAACGAATAAAAGTAAGAGACACTTGTCATAGACAACTCTGAAATTTATGAAAGAACTTCTATCTAAATTTAATTTGGAAATGACAAAACAAAGAACAATGGCAGATACATAGCTGCTGTGTTTACGTGATGAAACTACATCAATAATTTAATAATAATATAAATAATTATCATAGTAAATGTGGGATATCTGATGTTTTATGTATTTCCAGACTGTGGTACTATAACATCTAACAATATAAATTGATAGCTCATGCAACAAAATGGTTGGTCCATCATCACCCATTTTATCAGTTTTTAAACAGAGATTATACTCTACAACTCATACATAATTATTAAAATACTTACATTTAAAAAAAATCCTCATTCTTCAAATGATATTGTATCATATAATGGTGCTCTTCCATTTGAAGCATGGGACCAATCTTTCTAAATGGAATTGTAAATACGCTGGTATTTATAAAAATGCATAGAAGGGACAATAGCAGAGCAGGTTGTTTGTCACAGTCGAGTGGCAATTATGTTGAAATAACTATTAATAACAGTCGTATATTGCAATTTGCTGATAAGGTTAGTTAGGTGTGGTGTTATTAGCAGGGTTTTAGCAGGTGATAGATGTTATCTGGTCGCGCTGCAGTTCGCAGGAGGAGGTGCTTGGAGGAAATTGGAAGACGGCTTGCGAAGGCAGTTTGGTTATTCACACTTTAGATGTAGACAAGGCGAAACATTTTGCCTCGGCGCGGTGATAACACTGCTTCGTTACCCACGACGCCCAATTACCTCTTTCCACCTTAACCTAACGACCTTTCACCGAATTAACGTCAACATCTTATTAAGTTAGGGGCCATAATCAAAAAATACTCCTCATTATACAAAAATGACTCTTTATTATTCAGGTAAATGCACCTTTTCTTTTTGTTTTTGGCGGGGGACTTGACAAAATTATGATAACATCACATGTTTATGTCTTATCAATTCTACTCATTTGCTCTACTCAACATAAAAATAAATACACAATTGTTCTGAAGTTTTAAGAAAATTATTTCACTCATAAAAGAATTCATTATTTTGAACTAAATTACTCATCAAACTAACGTAATTATATATGCAGTCAATCTTTTTTTTTTTTAAATGACAGAGAAATTTATTAGACTACTTGAAGGCTGGGTTGGTGAGGTTGTATCGACCACTGAAGGTTAGGTTAGAATCCCTTAAACTTTGTTTTTTATTCTATCTGCATTTTGTCTGTTGGGATTGTTTTTAAAAAATTGAAAACAAATCGTTAGTGTTGATATGAATGATGATTTATTCATTCAATATTTGCCCTCTTACTTTTGTGCGTATTAAAACTTTTAGTTCCATAGTTAATATATCCGGTACGCATCAGGATTGAATTACTAAAAGGTATTTATAATTACTCTGAAATTTCAGATGCCTCCAAACCTCAGGTAGAGCATTCATATACTACAGTAAAGCAACCGTTTTGTAGCTGAAGTTAATGAATAGATACCTAACCAGGCCAGGGTGGAATTTTTTCATTGTATCAACAAACCATTCAGGCTATCATTAGTAACTAAATTTGAGATTTTCTTACACAAATAATTTAAAAGATTATTTATATCGAGGGACAGTGTTCCAGACTTATGGGGAAAAGCAGAAATAAATGTACTAGTTAACAGTAAATAAATCTGTAAAAATGTTAATTCCATTTATCAGTCAGTATAGGTTAGCTTAGACTGCGAGATTTATAGGGAAGCCTGTGGAGTGTGACAGATAAACTTTTCAGACTAAACGTACATCAAATATAGTCTAATAGGAATTTGAAAATGAGTAAAGATAGTTGTCAAATCTTTGGGCTACGTTACTAAATGTATACTTTTTTTTCTTCTAAAATAATATTAACTTAAAATTAATAGAGATAATGTTAAAATAAATCTACCTAAATACCTTCAGCACTCTTATTGAAGTGGAAACTTCTGGCTCATTTCTCATTTGGTACCCATTTCATTAATGAGTGAGTCCTAATTTTAACTCATTTAATTTTATTAGGACGGGAATCTTTAACGAATACCTGAGATCGTACAGGCTCTAGACCGACAGTTTAACACCCTCTTTGAGGAATAACGATAAATAGATATTTTTACTATCCAAGGTAAATATTCTTTGAGGGATGATATATAAAAGACTCTTCATCTCGTACACAAGGAATTAGTGACATGGACAAGATTCCAACTTGATATTTTCTGTACAAACAACATCAAGGATAAGTTGATGTTGTTGATCCAACTACCTGCTGGATAAGTAAAAGCTTTAGTTTTCTAATAAGTTGAATTATTTGTTTACTTCAACAAGTTTACAGGTCAGCCTACAAAATTTAGTAAAAGCCAAAAGTTAATAATTTGCCTTAGGATAAAAAGATTTCACATAAACACGTGAAACAACAATCAATGATCAAACCACAATAAGAAATGGGAAAACAAGACTAAGATCTTTCAACCGTAACAAGCGGTCTTCGTCAGAGTCAAAAACCCAACTGAACACTAGATGCAGAAAACATCTGGTGAGGAGTTGAGAAGAGTGGGAGGGAAGAGTGGTATTTTAAAAGGGTGAAAGCACAGGAAAGGACTAATGTCCAGAAAGGGATGTTTGGGGAAACAAAGGAGTACAGTAAGAAAAAGTAAAAAACTATCCGCTAGCTGTCAACCCTCTTTGAAGAGGCTATTGCCCTCGTGACGAAAGTATCAAGTTTGAAGAGACCGTTACTAATGTTTATAATATTAGATCTATTAAATTTAATTAGAGACGATTCAATAATATTTCTTAACAACATTGATTTTTCATAGGTAATAAATTTAGCTCCTGTCCAATCAATATGGTGATTTTCATTTTTTATATGCAAGAATAAGGCACTACTGTTTTCCTGTCTACTTACGTTATATTGGTGTTGTTTTACACGTGTTTTTAATGATTTACCAGTTTGACCAATATAAATTTTATGGCAATTTTTGCACGGAATTTTATAAATACCAGCGGACTCCAATTCGCTTGGAGAGTTTTTTATTAACATATTACCCACGTTATTACGATTAGAAAACACTATATTAAAATCAAGTTGTTTGGCTAATCTTGGAAGGGGGTCCAATGATTCGTGGTATGGCAAAACTATAGAATTTGATAATAAAAGGGGCTCTTTTGAAGTATTAGAGAAAGTTTTTTTAGCACCCTTCAAAGCTAAATCGATATAAGAAGAGGGGTATTTTAATGAAAGGGCAATTGACCTAATGTTATTAATCTCTTCATTAAGAAATTTGGAGAGGAAACTCTTAAGGCTCTCAAAAACATATTTCTAAAAACAGAAATTTTAACATTTTTTGGATGCGATGAATAAAAATGAACGTATGCAAGTACATTCGTAGGTTTTCTATATACACTAAAGCGTAACTCATTAGGTAACCTATGGATCAGGACATCTAAGAAGGGCAAATTACCACTTATTTCTTCTTCCATTGTGAATTTGATTGTCGGCACTAATGAATTCAATTTTGTTAGGAAATCAACTTTATTTAAAGAATTGGGACAAATGCAAAGAATATCGTCAACATATCTATACCATTTAACATTTTTGGGCAAAATTGAGCTTAACATTTTACTCTCAAAAAACTCCATATATAAATTACTTAGGAGGGGGGATAAACAGTTACCCATAGCAAGACCAAATTTTTGTATATAATAATTTTTTATACAAAATTATTATATCCCTCCCACTCTTCTCAACTCCTCACCAGATGTTTTCTGCATCTAGTGTTCAGTTGGGTTTTTGACTCTGACGAAGACCGCTTGTTACGGTTGAAAGATCTTAGTCTTGTTTTCCCATTTCTTATTGTGGTTTGATCATTGATTGCCTTAGGAATAGAGGATTGAGAGAGCTAAGTAAAAGTTTTAGTTCCAATAGTGAGAAAGAGAGAGTACCACTGAGAGAACGAAATGATGAAAGAATGAGTGAGAAAAAGGAAAAGGGAATAGAGAGTGTGAGAGAGGGTACCAGTGAGAGAGAAAAGTGAGTAAGATAACGAAATGATGAAAGAATGAGTGAGGAAAAGGAAAAGGGAATTTATAGTGTGAGAAAGAGAGAGTACCAGTGAGAGAAAAAAGTGAGTAAGAGAACGAAATGATGAAAAAATGAGTGAGAAAAAGGAAAAGGGAATAGAGAGTGTGAGAAAGAGAGGGTACCAGTGAGAGGGAAAAGTGAGTAAGAGAACGAAATGATGAAAGAATGAGTGAGGAAAAGGGAATCTAGAGTGTGAGAAAGAGAGGGTATCATTGAGAGAGAAAAGTGAGTAAGATAACAAAATGATGAAAGAATGAGTGAGAAAAAGGAAAAGGGAATAGAGAGTGTGAGAGAGGGTACCAGTGAGAGAAAAAAGTGAGTAAGATAACGAAATGATGAAAGAATGAGTGAGGAAAAGGAAAAGGGAATTTATAGTGTGAGAAGAGAGAGTACCAGTGAGAGAAAAAAGTGAGTAAGAGAACGAAATAATGAAAAAATGAGTGAAAAAAAGGAAAAGGGAATAGAGAGTGTGAGAAAGAGAGGGTACCAGTGAGTAAGAAAACGAAGAGAAAAGTGAGTAAGAGAACGAAATGATGAAAGAATAAGTGAGAAAAAGGAAAAGGGAATAGAGAGTGTGAGAAAGAGATGGTACCAGTGGGTAAGAAAACAAAGAGAAAAGTGAGTAAGAGAACGAAATGATGAAAGAATAAGTGAGAAAAAGGAAAAGGGAATAGAGAGGTGAGAAAGAGAGGGTACCAGTGAGAGAGAAAAGTGAGAAAGACAACGAAATGATGAAAGAATGAGTGAGAAAAAGGAAAAGGGAATAGAGAGTGTGAGAAAGAGAGGGTACCAGTGAGTAAGAAAACGAAGAGAAAAGTGAGTAAGAGAACGAAATGATGAAAGAATGAGTGAGAAAAAGGAAAAGGGAATAGAGAGTGTGAGAAAGAGAGGGTACCAGTGAGACCAGAGAAAAGTGAGTAAGAGAACGAAATGATGAAAGAATGAGTGAGAAAAAGGAAAAGGGAATAGAGAGTGTGAGAAAGAGAGGGTACCAGTGAGTAAGAAAACGAAGAGAAAAGTGAGTAAGAGAACGAAATGATGAAAGAATGAGTGAGAAAAAGGAAAAGGGAATAGAGAGTGTGAGAAAGAGAGGGTACCAGTGAGTAAGAAAACGAAGAGAAAAGTGAGTAAGAGAACGAAATGATGAAAGAATGAGTGAGAAAAAGGAAAAGGGAATAGAGAGTGTGAGAAAGAGAGAGAGTACCAGTGGGTAAGAGAACGAAAGGATGAAAGAATGAGTGAGAAAAAGGAAAAGGGAATAGAGAGTGTGAGAAAGAGTGATAGAAGGGAGACAGTGAAGGAGAAATAAAATATGGGTTAAGGACTATTCAGAATGGAAGAAAAATAAACTGAATAGTCTAAAGTTAATACATAAGTGAATTTACTAAAATATATAATTTAATGAAGTATAGTTACTTTAATATTTGATTGATATATTTGAAATAGAAAATAACTTAAAAAATATATTCAGGCAGACTTTGATGACTCGTTTTGACCACCATTAAGAATACTCCATTTACAGGAAATAAGGAACTATATGAATTGAAGAAAACGAATTGGGTAGATAACAATGTGTGACGGCTGTTATATTGCTCCTATTCTTGGAAAGAGAAAGATAGAAACAATATTGCAGTTGGGCAATATTACAAAGTGGACCAGTTGAATAGGCTTGTTATTGCGTTAGAACAGAGAGCCTTGCTCCACCAACTAACTACAACCTTTGACCAACATTCATCTTTGACATTTCTTTTTCATGAATCTGGTTTAATATTTTATGAAATCAAACGCTGTACCGTCAGTTTTTTTGCCAATCTTGTAAATATTTTAGCTTAGAACTGATTCTGGAGTTCTTTGTTTATTGTTATGATTACTGTTTTAATGATTTTTATTAGAATTTATTTGGTTTATGATTAAACAATCTTGTAAACTACATTATTATATATGAAATGCTCATTCCTTCAGAATCATTGTTTGTTGTTAAAAATTAAATTAGTTTGATTCCATCTTTCATTTTGAGTCATTAAATTTTTTTACTGCAGAAAAAAATAGTTACAGTCTCCTCTTTGTGTAATAGATTAGTGTCAAAAATTACTCTCATTGTTTTCTTATTTTGGAGATTTTGTTTTGTTTGGTGTTCATCTGATTTAATAAGTAGAATAAATATTGCAAATCTAACCTGGATGAAATAAAAAGTTGCTTGGGTATCGTGAGAACTGAATAAATTTATGCTTGCTACACTAATAAATGCCAATGACTGCACAGTAAATTTTAAGAAAGTATTAAATAAATTGTAGTAAAATTAGGAGTAAAGATGTAGACTGAATGTTGGAACAACACAGTATGCTAACGGTTGGTTCAACTTTTGAGATCGAGATATATTCTTATTTTTCTCCTTATTTTTGCCTGTCAGTAGCTGATGGGCTGACCAGAATATAGATGTGTGATTTGGTGGATTTTCTAAATCTCGGTGTTTTGGTCGGTGTGCAGCTCTAGATGGTCAGATAGGTTACCTAGTAACATCCTGTTACACTCTCAACAGAGAGCATTCTGGTCTTAGAGTGGTCTCCATCTGGTGAGAATAAGCTGCCAAGGAGTGATGTTTTGTTTTTATCATAAAAAGCATCACGCTGATTACACATTGTAAGTCCCGTGGTACTCGATTCTATGTCAAACTGCCCCCGACTGCCAATACTAAAGAGTCAATGCGAGTTTACCGACTCTTAGATACTGCTTTCAGCCGACTCGAGACCGACGACTGACTGGTGTAGTGTTATACCCTGTTTATCTAGTTCATCTGCTCCTCAAGTCAAAGGATACTCTTCAGGTTATAAAATACTCATTTATAAGGTAGTAATTAGAACTAGCATTACTTACGGATGCTCAAACTGAATGCAGGCCGCAAGAAATTACAAATATCTCATTCAGATTGACCAATAATTTTTTTTTCTTTTTGTAAAAAGATACAATGCTTTTTAAAGAGAGCTTTCTAATGATGTATAAAGCAATTGTGGGTAGCCGTAATGATGAATGATTCCTGGTTTAAAAAAAAAATCTCTTTTGTGGTGTGTTAATGATTCTAAAATTACTAATGTGGTTGTAGTGTTGTACAGATAATTAGAATACTTCCAAAGCGCTTGAATGGCAAGCGTCTCTTCTGACTGAGACGGTCTTTATTCAATTTTGTATGAAATATACATCACATTCAATTTTATTTCTATTTCATTTTAAACAAACCATTATTTTACGTTGATGTGTAGTCAGACAACCCAACCAATAGTATAGCAATGACTGTTGTATAAACAAATTCTAGCTATGAATAATGAGTCACTGTGGATACCTTGTGAAATAAATAAGGCAGCAGACCATTAGCAAAGGTAAGATCAAAGCAAACCTTCTCCCGTCTGGAGCCCTTCTGTTCATCACCTAAGCTTTCTTAAGGCATTAGTCAAAGAGAGCAAAGAAAGTGGATTAAATGAGGTTAGCGCAAGTCAGAAAAAAAACCAACCATCCAAACGAAATTTGCAAAATCTATCAAAACAAGTAATTATAAATGAACAAATTAAAAACTCCCTTTGGAAAAATTAACAAGGTAATAGACATTTTAAACCAACATATTTATTCTCATACAACTTAATATTCATTCATTAAGATCTACCAGAATATAATTGCAAAAAAGTGTAACCATTAATTCCATGACATAATTAGGTAAACAATAATACTTAAAGAACAGAGCATGCAGTTCTATATTATCCTGATTAACGTAGGAATTAAATCATGTTAGATCATTTCATCGATAGTTCATAAAGTAATTTAAATAATTTACTAATTAAATACCATATTCATTTTTAAGCATATAATTTAATTTATACGTATGCAATTTAAAATTAGGCTTTATAAAATGAAATTAGTTAATTTTTAAAGGAACGTATTTCTTTTATGGTATGTCAGTTAACTTTCATCGTAAATTAATTTCTACAAGAAATATAAATATTAAAGTGTAGAAAGGGGGTCACATTCTTATATATTTAGAGCCTGATGAAATTTATCACTTAGAAACTTAAGATAATTTTGAATTCATTTTTGTTATACATATATGAAAAACTTTTCTAACAATATATTGATGGACATAATTATTACAAAAGATTTTAAATAGGTTAGTCAACCTTGTAACAACTTAACAATGATTAATTCTTATTTCAGAACTTTCCAAGTCTTTCTTCCTTTAGTTGATGAAGCCTTACTGGGTCATTCTCACCCTCTGATCAGTTCAAGGGATTCCGTTCCCATTAGAGTTCCTCCATGACTGTTAATCAAAAGCTAAATGTCAGCGACAATGTGGTTATGAACTTTTTTGAATCAATATCATTTAATAAAGAAAAGATTTCTTTATTTTTCCTTAAAGGATTACTTTTTTCTCATTATATTATATAAAAATAAGTGGCATACAATTAAAACCAAATATTCTAACCAATCTTTGTATAATCAAGTATAGTAATCGTGAAAAAATTCGATCTCGAAATTTTGACGGAATTATATGTTTTGAGGTCCTACAAGTCGTTTTATGATGTTTCTTGATGATGTCTGTGTGTGTGTTGTGTGTGTGTGTGTGGTGGGTGGGTGGTTGCGTGGGTGAGTGTGTTTGCATTGCTTGTTACCATGCTACGGTCCAGAATCTTTGATGGATCAAGTTGATATTTTACACACAAATGGGCTCTATAGTGTAGATGATTACCATTGTTTGGGAACAATTATGCATAACGGGAAACTTACTTTTTTTTTGCCAAAAAGCGGTTTTTAGAAAACATTTTTTTCTCCTAAACTGCTAACTCAAGAGTTTTGATATTTTGACATTATCTTTGAGATTACAAATGAAATAAACCAGAAATATGTTCACATTTTTAAAACAAAGGAAAATTTTTTTTTAATTAAATTTAAAAATTTTGACTGATAATTCAATCTCAAAGCTTGTGAGAGCGATACAAGCCATACCAATTGACGGATCAAAATGAAACTATGCTTAAAAATAGAATATTATATGGAAAATTATTTGAGATAATTTTTTTCAAATTTACATTCACCAAAGGGGCGTTAAAGTACGATTTCTGTTGTCAGAAAATGTTTTTTTGACGCTAAACGGCTCATTAAAAATAATTAATATTTGACCAAAAATGGAACAAAAATTAGCAATTTATAAAAAAAGTTCCTGAAATTTTAATTACGGCAAAGAGCAATAAAGCTATAAAAACTGTTTATTTATCCTAGACTAAGAGATTACCTGTTATACTTGTTGAATTTTTGATATTTTTTTACATTGTTTACATTGACAAAAATTTTTTCAGTGAATACACTGAAATAATATAATGTTCAGAGGTATAATGAAAATGTTTAAATGATTTAACGACTTACATGTAATGTAAGAATAATAACATTCTTATATATAAAAAATCAACAGCACTAGAAAATATGAAACATATAATTTCTGGTTCATTTTATGGTATGATGGGTTTGTCTTAACAAAATGTTCTAATAAATTTATATGTTGCCCCATTCTACATAGGTTAATATCAGATGCTGATTTTTTTACGTTTACGAATAACATTATTATTGGGTAATATTGATATTTTTTTAATGAACTTTTTCTTCCTATAGAAGGGTTTCTATGTTTTTTGTCTAATTTCCAGTTTTTTCACTGTTCTAGTCTAATAGTTCATAGCATTATTTTTAAAAATGTCAAGCTTCCAGCTTTTAAATTTAAAATTATACAAAAAAGTCGACTTTGAACTTGATTTAAGAATGCATAAGTGACTAATTACCAATATATTTTTTCTAATATACATTTATAGCAAACTTATAGCAGAGTAGATCACGTGGGAAAAACTAACATTCCGTCAGAGTCAATTGGTTTTTATGATTTTTGACTAAGGGAAAGACAAGTGAGTTTTTAAAAAACTCTAGCATGCCATAAAATTTGCAGTATAATAATTTGATAAAAGACCAAAAATGTAGAAATTATTTAAATTAAAAAAAAATTTTAAAAATATAAAATGAAATTATCCTACATCTTAAATTAAAAATTATCTGAAAGCGACATTTTTTCTTACATGTTTTTGACATTTCACTTTGTAATTTTCTTGAAATACTTAAAATATTTTCAAGTTTTAAATGGGAAAATTTGTCTAAAGTATTAAATGTAGAAAGAGGTCAGATAAACTATGTAAGAGATCCACGGTCTATTGGAGCAAAAGCCATGCTCTCTTGTAGGAAATTATTTCGTATAAGCAAATTTTCACTTTGGCTTTTCATAATGTTATTACTGCTTTAGTTATACTAATAATTGTATATCCATTAATTGTGTGACATACAAAAAAGGCTTATCTATTGATAAGTGGATCAATCACTATCTGTACTACCTCAGAAATGAAAGACTAATACACATCTCCCATTTAGACGATATAATATCATTAAATGAGACAGTATATATTATATACCCAATATGTTTGATAATAAGTTTACTTATAGTAATGTTGAGTGTAGTCCACTCCAGATTTTTATAATATAAATGTCGTAATAGTTTATACAACATATGCCTTCCAGCTGAAGTGCATATAAAAACCCAGAACCAGAAATGACAGTGAATATTTGATACTTCCTCCTTATATCCACTGCCTGCAACTATAATATTTTGATTGCTTGGCTATGGGTCTGAAACTTAGTTTGGTTTTTCTCTGAATCTACAGTAATGAAGTGGCAGAATTTCTATGATGTAGGCCACTTTTCTTCTCTTGGAAAATAGGTGTAGTGGTAGTTTTTTTTACTTCAGCTGCAGCAAGAGCTTAACGTAGTTTAAATTCTCATATTCATATGTATATAATGTATTACTGATTTTTTTTTTAGTTGTAATAATTATTCAAGCTAACGTAGTATCAAGTGGTATTATCGTATAACAGTTTGGAGGTATGCAGTCATCGGATGTGCATACTAATCAATGCACATATAAATTAAGTATATAATTAAGTGCATTTTAATGATATAAATTAATTATATTTTAATATACTTATACCTTATATTTTTTCAGTAACGTATCTCTCATTTTTTAAAATGAAATACTCTCACACAAATCAACTATCCAAAGTCTGTGTTGTGCCTTCATTTATAACTTCATTTTTGACCTAACATTAGAGCGATTTGTAGTTACCGACTTTTAATTTTTTTTTTTTAAACATCGTAAAGAGAAAAAAATATTAATGAAATTTGGTATATCACTTCTATAGTTCAATGAAGCTTTTTGATGCATCTCATTTCATGTGTTCTTGACCTTGATGGCTTGAAATGCCAGGGTCCTTGTGTTACTCTTATTGGATTTTATTAAATATGAATGCTGTTGGTTTTTAGTCAGTGGAGGATAATCATTTAAGATATTGAACTCAAGAAACAGGAAAGTAGAACTCTCATTGTATATTCAATCCATTAATGTGCTCTACCTACAGCCAATATTGTGACCAGTTGATAATATCATTCAAACACCAACCAGTGAAGGTAATGGGTTCATAAAAGCGAATAAATAACCAAGTCAAAACAAATTAACATCAATGCATTCAAAATTACAGATAGTAATGATAAATAAACGTCATTAGACAAATATTTAGTTGCTTGCTCGTTAAATCAATTGACTGTAAATTTATAATTCATCATAACAAATTAATTATTTAATCTTTTCCTTCTTATTTGAATTTAAAACACAAAAATATGTTGAACAAATTAAAGTTGCTGTCATCAACAACTTCATAGATTCTCTGATATTATAAAAGTTTAATCCCCTGCAGAAGAAAGATGACTTATTGTTTATACAATGTTTTTATTATTAAATTAGTGTTAATATTATTAGAATATCTGGACTGGTCTATACTCAACTAAGAAACTAAGGAATCGTATTATTAGACTCCTTCCTAATCAAATTATTCAATTGATTTATTTTAATGTGGCTGTTTCAATTCTATCTAGTATAACAAAAATCTAATTAGTTATAGAATAATAAATATCTGCAGTACAATATTAGAACTTACTACAGAAAAAACATAATGGATATAATTCATTGTGTCATATTTCTTTATCTAATATTTTGAAGTTATGAAATCTTTCTAACTCAATATCCATATTAAATTAAAATGATAAATACGTTTATTTGAAAAAAGAAAACAAACATTCTAATTTAATACAATGAATCTAATATGTAGAGCAGATTGAGTTTTTTAGCATCACTATTTTCAATACACAAATATTTTTGCAGTTTTCAATATTTGATACGAATTTTAGGAAGTTTCTCATCGTTTCATTTCTTATTTCTCCTGAGAAAAGTTCAATTTTATCAATTCATTTTAATACAGCTGTTGTTTATTATTTAAAAAATACAAATTTAATATAAACTAAACATATATTAAACTACACTCACATTTAATATAACTACTTCATAATTTTTCAAAAATGATTTGCAATATAAATTTTAAATCATGATTAATAACATTCAAAGTTTGACATCTTACATATAACACTACTTTGTTATAAACTCATGGAATAAAAATTTGCAGCTAAACCACAATTAGAAATTAAGAAATATAATTAAATATTTTGACGAAATAACTGGTTCTGGTCAGAGTTGCCTGATGATGGAAACCTTCTTTTAAAACAGACACCAATAGCTTATCATGATTACAGATGCAGTAATAAAGGAAGACCAACACAATCTGTAATATATGGCAGTATGGATTTATATAGACAGTGGAGGTTGATTAAAGTAAAACTATGTAATATTTGTTTATAGATTATTTATAATCCGTTATAACATTGTATTAATAGGTATACCAAACAGTTGTTAAAATATGGATACGTACCAAGACACTAATATGGATTCCATTATTAATGTATCCATATACATTAATAATGGATACTAAATATGGATACATTTAAAATTGCTATCATTTAATAATCACTAACCTCCTTTCTCCTAATACCATTATTATTTATTAATTACTAATTAACTGAACTTATTAACATTACTTAATAGCTTATTAACTTAAGTTACTTATATAACAACAGTAACTTTAAAATTATGTTTCAGTTACTCCAATGGTATTTTGGAGTACATGCATAGTTACTTACCTGAAGTATAACATCATAGTACATGCATAAGCATTTTTTTCATTGTCCATAAAATTTGAATTACAAATAATTATGAAATAAAAAAGAAATATTAAATAAAAAATCTTCATTATTTATTTAACTTTATGTGGTTATATAAGTATTGTGGTTGTTTGATTGATTTTACTTACATGTGCTTTTAATAAGGGTTTCAACACAAGTTGGTCAGTCCAACTTTAAAGCTGCCAAGTTAAATAATTCATAACTACCTAAATTGAAATTTAACCATCTAGAAATTAAATCACTGTATAAAGCTTCTGCCTCCACTGGCGACAGAAATGCGATCTCTAAAGGCTTAGAGATAAGTGAACAACGAAGTGTCACAAATAATACCGTATTAAATTGCATATTAAATTTTCAATGATGTTTTATATTTGTCGTTTAAATTTTATTGTGATAAATTACAGCATGTTTGTTTATTAATTGTTATAATCTAAAAGGTGAGAGTTCATACAAACCCTGGACTTATTTTTCAGAAATGTACTTCCACTTGTTTCTTCAAGTTATTTCCACGCTTTTTTCGTCTTATTTATCTCTTGATTCATTTATTTACTTCTACGTATAGATCAATACATCAATACCTATCTTTCTAACTTTTCAAAGCGTACACATATTTTCTCAGTACTCACACTATTTACTGCGGGCAATATAGAATGACCCTCACAATGCACGGCAATACTACCAATCACACAGCTTTCTTAAACTTAATATCCCTGTCATGTAAAACTTGCACTCTTCTTTCCCATGAACCATATTTATAACATTTTAAAAAGAGTACTACTATACTGAAAATATCAAATAGAATTTATTGCTGCATAATTTTATTAATGAATAGAAAATTAGTTTTGATATGGTTATAATTTTCTTTTCTAAGACACATATTTTGCCTTCAATGTTTTTCAGTGGTCGGTGTTTGGCTCAAAGTGTTTATTGACCACAATGTTCACTATGGGCAGATCACATTAGCACATTGAGTACACATCAGCAGCTATGATACTACTACTTTCATGTTTCTTTCCTCTAATATCTTAAACTATTATCTTCCATTCACTAAACACCGATTATTTTAATTTTCATTTCTTTTAAGGACAAATCTGTTTTTTTTTTGATATGATAAATATTTATGGTTGGTATTTATTATTTTAATGACATTTACTTCTTTTTGATATATATATATATATGATATTTAAATAACTAAAATTTTAAAAAGTATTAAGTTTTTATAGTTTGAACGCGTGAAATAAAAGTTTCCTTTTAACTAACTTAACGAAAAAAGCATTTGTGATAGCCTATCAATGTTTTGTGCCTTTGTCACTCAGTTTTTTTTAACTCAGAGCTAGAAGAAGAATTGATGACAGTTCAAAGAATTTAATAATTTGAAAGACTAATATTTTTTTCACTAATTTAAAGAAAACTCCTAAAACTTATTTAAATTAGGCTATTATATTATGCTATAATAAAAAATAGGCTATTGTGAATTTTATGGAAATGAACAGAGAGGGATTTAAAAATAGGTTTTTGCAAAAGTGGGAGTAACTCTGAACGTGAAAGTTACTGTTAGGCATTGCTAGGTTTTATATTGACAGATGTAAAGAAAGTTTTATTTAAAGTGAATTGAGGAAATTATTATTTACCAAAATTACAGGAATATATCATCTTATCGGAATTGATGAGAAAGCTATTGAGGATGAGAAAGTTGCTCACATTTATGGAATATATAACAATATATATATACTAGACTACCCCTGGCCCTTTGTGTCACTCTGAAATTATAGCAATAGGTATTGAAATTAATTCACTGAACATGATTGACAGGGATAATTTTAATTTATGTTTCTTGTTATTAAAACAGGAAACAGATTCTTATATGACCCAAGCTTTTGATATAGTATTCTTAACTTGATTCAAGATATATATTACACAGTAAGTATATTTAGCAAAATAAAAATTATTTAAAAGTAAAAAAAAATATTTATTTTATCATATAAATAAATAAAACATCAATTAAAGTTATTTTAGATACAATTAAATGTATTTAAAACAAACAAAACTTGTAAATTTGAAATATTCAATTTGTTTACCTAACATAAAATAACATTAATGAAAGGAATGTGTCTTTATAATATTACCTTAGAACATTCGTATTTTGTCGTGTTTTATCTTAGTTGTGTTCAAGTTTGTTTGTTAAATTGTTCATTTTTAACCTCTAATTTAGTATTTTATTACATATTTGTTACATTTATTTATGATACATTAGCAATACTGTTATCAGCGAGTACGCAAGCCTCTGGGCTACTCTTGCTCCATGCCTTTATTTTGTTACCAGTGTTTATATTACACAAATATTAAATTAAAAAAAATTTGTTACATTTTTACATAATACATTTGCACTACTGTCATCCGCGAGCACGCAAGGCAATTGCTACTCGCGTTCCAATTTTGGAATATAGTGATAATTTTCTTTTATTTAACATTATTCAGGTAATAAAAAATATATATTTAATTTCAGGTCTCCATCTCTACGGAAAATGGGTTAAGAAACAAACAAACAAAAAAACGAACATATAAACAAACTCACGAACTTTCATATATAGAGATTTATATGGAGGCAAATAACTTCAAAGCTCAAATTGTTTCTTTAAATTTCCTTTTTTTCTTAAGGACTGAATGTATAATAATTTACTTTTCTTTCTTTTTGGTTTTACGTTTATTTCTATGAATTCTATACCTTTATGGTTTATTTTATTTTACTTTATTCACTTCTTTTTCCTCCCTACCTGTTTTGTTTTATTCCCTGCTGTAGATGTTGGAGAGTGTACAGGGCAGCGTGAATATTTCCCGTTGATGATGGTGGATATTGGAATATTGGGTGTTTTACTGTGTATTTTTCTTCTTCTTGATAGCATGTACATATTTCTGAATAGATTGTTGAGTCTCTCTGTTTAGAATGTCTGAAGAGTCGCTAAGTGTTCTCTTCTCCTCCCTACGGCCTCATGCACTTTCCGTAACAACATCCATTGACTGGATTACTCTCCAGACGATCACATGATGTAATACCTCTTACGTTTATTTGATCGCCGCTTTCATGATTAAAATTTATTCAACAGAGAAAAAATGTATAAAGTTATAGATTAATCAAATCCCTTGAGTTGTTCTTTCTCTCGCGTGCTCATTGCAATTAACAGGTTGCACCTCAAACTACCTCAATAACATCACAATCGTCTGAAATTATACACAAAAAAAAAGAATTCTAGAATTGAGTTTCATTAAAAACTGACCATTTTTGGGATTGTTGACTGTAAAAATATTACTTTGAAATGATTTAACTGTTATTAACAATCCAGAAGCCTCAGGCTATGGATACTACGAAATGCTTAATAAGGGGCTTACTCAGCGACATCCTGTCGTGTTCCATGGGCTTTTCTCGAATTGCCTTCAGTCACGTGATCCTATCTCTACACAGCAAAGGGCGGTCATGCCACCCAGAGGGGACTTTTAAATATTTATCAACACATCTATTTACTTTCTGCAAGTAGCAACAAAATTATGAACAATAAAATAGTGATAGAAAGCGAAGTTATGTGTACAACCAATGGTCCAACTATGAAACCTTCGATAAAGCTAAATTTTGTAGTTGAGGTTGCAATTTCGTGAGCCAAGTTACCTCAGTGGTTATCATATTTACCTCTGAACTTGTAGGTACTGGGTTAGACACCTACCTGACCCTCGATTTATTCAGGTGGGAGTTGAATAAATCTGAGAACATGGTTCCTCGGAGAGGACGTTAAACCGTCGGTCCCCAGCCTGTACGATGTCAAGTACTCATTAATGATCTCTACTTTCTAAATACAGTAGAACTAGGCAAAATTAATACTCTCAATGTATTGACAACCATTACTAAAATGGGTGTCAATAATTAATTAACCACATTTTTTCACCTTTTTAACAGCACTATAAGGTTCAAGCCTTGTAAGTGTGGGCGATGGAAAACAAACATTTTGTAGTTAATGTGATTTTCAATAGCAATCTGTTTTGGTATTATATTGCAGACCTTGCTTTTCACTCACATCGCAACTTTTAAAAATAAGAGATGAAAATAAGAAAAGTGTAAAGTAGTAATAAATAACAAAAGGGCAGAAAAAATAATAAAAAATAGGGAAAAAACTATAAAAATAAAACAAATAATAATGCTAGATATATAAAAAAATAGATAAGCAATAATAACAAAAAAAAGTTTTGGCGGTACAGATTGAGGCCAGGAGGATAGCGAGTACCAAGAAGACAAATAAATGCCTCCTCTGAGCTCTTGAAGTTACCCGGGAGAAAGGTTCAGGGATCTGATTAAGGACTTGGACACAGAAACAGTGATAAAGCCAAATCTATGGGAATTAGTGTGGATAGTAATGAGTGGGTTACTGCATTGAACAACGGAAGCACTATGGCCATTCATAGGCAATGTGAGCTAAATGGAGTTATTACCAATGTGGAATGCATCACACTGGGTACAATCCAGATGGTAGACGCAGTTGACTGAAGTGCAGGAGGTATGAGGAGGACAAGGATAATTAATATTGCTCTGGGGGGAAGTAAAGGAAGGATTAGGGTTTATAATGATACAGGTTTGACATCTACTGCGACCACATCTCACCATTCCCCTACCAGGCAAAGGGTTCACGGAAGAGTGATGCGAGAAAAGGCCCCTGAGGTTCAGAACTTGCGATACAAGATAGAAGGAGGTTTATCAAAGGTAGATGCGGTGGAAGGAGAAGAGAAGAGCAAAAGGAAAACCTCCCTATTGACAGAGAGATGCCTATGGGCCCCATAATGAAGAAGTTATCGTTGATGTAACGTGTGTAGAGAAGGGGAAGGAATTGACGATCAGAAAGGAAATATGCTCTAATTTGATAGATTGAAATAATAAATTAAAAAACAGCAATATTAAAGACGAATATGCACTGATTTATTTTGATGTAAAAAACCAGTAATCTAGTCAGGAAGGGGAGAGTGTAACATGGCTCTACAAGTTTTCTTTTTAAACTATTGAAATCAGTAGTTTTGAATTAGTATTTTTTATAAAAAATGTATAAAAACATATTTTGAATAAAAAAAAGTAAGTTTCCCATCACTAAAGTAAAAATGGTTGAAATGTTTCTCTTGCTTGGCTTTCTAGATACGTTTGGGTAATGAAAAGCCTAAAGAACTTACCAAAGATGAAACAGCCACCAACAACTGATGACTTCCATATCACATCACTTCCAAGTCATTCAAACAGTTGTTCTTCTTCAACACAAATCATCAGATATTCCAGAAAAACAATAAACAGCACAACAAAGCGGAAAAGCTTAAAAAAAATGTTAACTAAATACAATGGGCAAGAGTAAGTTAACTACATTTGTACTGCTTTCAATTGTATTAAAAATTATATTTTTTTTATTGTAATCCTAATGCTTTTTTCAAACAAAAACATATGATTTACTACTATTTTATATGATAACTACTGTAGTTATACTAATGATATTATATGCATTAGTGGTTGATATACAAAAATAAGCTTATATATTGATAAGTAGACCAATAACTATCTGAACTACCTCCAGAATGAAGGACTAATAATCATTTCCTATTTAGGCATCTTTATTATGCCTAAATGAAACATTATATATTATATACCCATGAATTGTGATATTATGTTTACTTATAGTGAAGTTGAGTGTAGGATACTCCAGATTTTTTTTAATATTACAATCATCTTGTAGTAATATAATATAAAATAAAATGTTTACTTATATTAGTGAAAACTTAATACGGAGGTAATGATTTTGGAATGGACTTAGTTTCTGTTGAGGCAAAGTTTATTTAATATTGTACATCCCAGAGACAACATGGTTGTTATCACACAAAAATCGTTAAGTGGCACTCATACTTCAAAAATACACTTCTTTGTTTGAAGTATTTAAACAATTTTGAAACCCATCAAGCAAATATAAGAATTAAAAATTAATTATGAATTACGGAGACTTATAAAACTTGAAATTCAGTTTTTCTCATGCTACCGAACTTTAATCATAAAAGTAAATAAGAGTTTCAGAAATTAAGCTTTTTTTTAAAAATATAAATTATATTTGGCATGCAACTTTTAATTATTATATTAATATTTTAAATGATGGAAGAATTAAAATGATTTCGTTAAATAAATATAAAGGAGTTTTAATGTAATGAAGTGTAAGCAGAGAAGTGAGTTGGGGCGCGTTTACTCATTATTCGCCCCTTGTGCAACACATCACTTAAGAAATAACGAAGCCCTCGAGAATGTATCGACTCAAGTCTCTCAAGGAGAGGCACCGTCATTACTTGGATTTTAAAACTAATTTTATTTCGAATAATACTTTCTTCATAGTTTACATCAACAACATTTACACTAACAACATTGCCTGTTTTGTCTAGTTTACTACTTTCATTTACTAAATACCTGTCAATTAACAAATAATATTATTATATAAGTATGAAAAATATTTTAACTTTTCTACCATCTCGCAGTGTAGATCTAAGTGTTTGCACCGTGTTATTCTATATTCATAACTCCATATTGATTATTTCTGTCCCATTACTTATTTATTGCATTTTATGTCACCTTATTTCAATCTTTGATTACGTCACTTCTGTTTCAAATATATATATATTTATTTTTAATGTTTTTCAGCTTCTTTCTCGTTTCCAAACCATCCTGAGTCCATCAATGGTTTGAATAAGTTAACTGTTAGGTGATTGGTATGTCTGTTTTAATGATCTGAATTTCCATGTTTAAATATTTAAAATGTTTCTGTTTTTTTTTGTTTTATTTTTTTTATGCCAGATAACCATTTTGCCTCCTTTATACCCATGTATCAACAAATGATTATCAAAATTAAAAATAGTTTTGTTTTTTCAAAATATAGTGCATCCAATATAATATTATCTACCCATTTGCATATTATCATGTAAATTTTACTTTTGTTAAATTAAAAACATATTGTGAACGTAGGCTCAGCTTTTATTGAGGATAAAATAAAATGTCATTTTTTTTTTAAATTTTGATGCAATAGATAATATCAATGTGAGAAATATTACAAATAAAAGTTGTAGGGAATGCAATTTGTAAGGACCATGTATTTTGACTGTCTCTAAAGTAATTTCTTTTGGAATGTTCTAAACTATTTTTTTCTATTTACTATAACTTGTGGACATTTAGGAGGAAGACTCTGTGTAAAAAGTTCACTTAGAGCTCTTCAAGGATTATTGAATGATTCTAATCTCTTTCGTTATCACCCCCTTAAACACAATGAGTGTCATTAAAGTGACCAAAAAAAGGACCAAAATCACGTCTTCTGTACATTAATCTTTTCTAAATTTTTATATAACAATTAATTTTTTGAAATATTTTTTACTAGTACTTAACTCAAAGAATTCTTAAGTAAATGTCTGCCCGACTCACTGTCAAATTAAACATTTGGTCATTTCTATGACCAAATATTAAAATAATAGAATTAAAATTACATTTATTTGGTCTTAAAGATATGATATTGGCTAATACAGGTGGTATCCAACGTACGACTGGGTTCGGTTCATATATTCCCGTCGTAAGTCGGTTTGGACTGCCATATTTATTAATAAAAACAGTTTAGGAAGATGAGAATCTCTCATATGTTGATAGTTAATAAGTTTAAGTTATACAGAATATTTGAAACCTACTATGTCTATTTGATAACGAATGGAAAATAAGGGTATTTTAAGACTAATTTATTAGAAAGACAAAAAAATTGTGTAAGCCATTAAACCACTAAGTGAACTTGCTAGGAAGTCATACCCTAATGTTTTAATCACGGGTTGCTGTAAGTAAGACACCAAATGTACTGAATTGAAGATGGGTAATTCCTACATTCATTGACATAAGGATATTTCTGCAAACGTACAATTCATTCACTAATTCATCAACATCGCAGATACACTAATTTAGTTAACATTGTTTGCAATTATTGATAAATACCCATTTGTTGTAAGCAAACAAATAGTTCAGAATATTAATAAATTAGTAGTACAAAATATAAGGGATATAGTTGCTTTTGCTTTTCATTGTTGGTAATAATATTTCTCCAAGTAATTGTTTATGTATTTTTTGTATGAGCTTGTATAATGAGCCTTGCATTATAATATTAAAGTCGATTAATGGCCTATATGAATAATGGTTTCTCAAAACATTAGTGCTACAGGTGGTTAATTACGAAACTTCTAGACAGCCATCTTACAAACTTCAGAAGACAACCCTCTGTGCAACAATAAATGTGCGTTAGTAACCTGAAACGATTAAGAGCTGTACACCTTATAGATAGTGGTAAAACATATATTCATATTTTGTTTTTAGGATTTCGGAAAATGGGTGTTATGGATATCATTTCGACAGGGTATGTGGTGGATACAGCTGAATCCACTCAATTTATGGTGACCATCATGTTCAGATGATATTCTTAAATTAATACGCCATTGATTAAAGCATTTTCACTATTAAAAAACTACAAACATAACATATATTAACAATCTGAAGTGGCCTACACTCAACTTTACGATAAGTAAAGATATATCATACTTCTTGGGTATGTAATGTATAATGTTCCATTTAGGTATAATAAAAATATCTAAATGGGAGATATTTATTAGTCTTTCATTCCTGGAGGTAGTAGAGATAGTGATTGATCCACTTAACAATATACATGCTTTATACCTATACAAAATTAAGCATTATATTATAATATACTTAGTATAACTACAGCAGTAATAACATTCTTGAAATGAGAAAGTGTAGATTTCATGGTACGAAATAATCTCTTGCAATATAACATGTCTTTTGTTCCAATAGCCAGTGTTACATGGTTTACCTGACCTAGTACTATATTGAATATTCAAGACAAATTTTTCCATTGAAAACTTGAA
This sequence comes from Hermatobates lingyangjiaoensis, assembly GCA_026182355.1. Classification (NCBI taxonomy): domain Eukaryota; kingdom Metazoa; phylum Arthropoda; class Insecta; order Hemiptera; family Hermatobatidae; genus Hermatobates; species Hermatobates lingyangjiaoensis. Next base: position 6,592,945 of record JAPFBL010000883.1, on the reverse strand, counting down.
AATATTCCTATATTGTCTAAAAAATATCAGAAACATCTAAGAAAAAATCTGGAGTGCACTACACTCAGCTTTACTATAAGTAAACATAATATCATACTTCTTGGGTAAATAATAAATATTGTTCTATTTAGGTATGTCGAAATGGATGATGTTTCTTAATTTAATTGATTTTATGGTTTTCTAGTATTTAATAAAAACCACATTTCTTTCCCTTTATCAAAATCATAAATGCCAATTTACTCTTAGCGAGTGTTATCTTTTTTCCTGCCTGCTGTACTCCGATAAAGGTTGCTGTAAATGTATATTGAGAAAAAATATATTAGTAATTAGCCAGTTTTACATACTCAATTTAAACTGAAAGCCGGCTTTTCAGTATAATTTAAAACTTTTAGCTGGAAGCATGAAATTTTTGAAAATAATAGATATGAACTATTAGACTAGAATTGTGAAAAAACGGGTTATTTGTCAAAAAAACATATATCGCCTTCTTGCGGAAGAGACCACTCCTCACACTTTAATATTACTCAAAGATATTATGATTCACACACACAAACAAAATTACATCTGATATTATTTTTAGTTCATGGGAGCAACATATAGATTGTTTAGAGTATTTTGTGAGATAAATCATATCATGGAAAGCATCAGAAATTCATGTTCATTGGCGGCGATTTTGTACATTTAATATATTATTCCTCCTACATCTCATATAAGTTAATAAATCATTTACGATTTTGTATTATAGCTTTAAACATACATTTAGTTTCAGTGGATCCAGTCAAAAATTTCTAAGTCAATGTACACAATGTAAATAAATATCAATAAATTTGACAAGTATAGCAGTTGATCCGTTAGTCTAGGATAAACAATCAGTTTATACAGCTTTATTGCTTTTTGTCGTGATTAAATTACATTTTTTTTAAATTTTAAATTTTTTTTCCAATTTTTTGGCAAATTTTCATGTTTTTTATGAGCCATTTAGCGTCACAAAAATTTTTTTTAAAACATAAATTGTACTCTAAGAGACCTTTAGTGAACGCACTTTGGAAAAAATTTATTTCAACTCATTTTCAACATAAATTTCTATTTCTAGTTATAATTATATTTTGATCCGGCAAACGGTATGGCTTTTACCCATCTTATTAGCTTTCAGACTGAATTATAAGAGGATTTTTTTCTATTGAAAAAAAAGTTTCCTAATATTTAAGAAATCTGAAAATATTTTTTGTTTATTCTTTTGTTACGCCAAAAGTAACGCCAAAATTTCAAGTCTCTACTAGAATCAGTATTTTAGGAGAAAAAAAGTTGTCTAAAACTTTCCATCATTCAAAATTGCTCCCAAACGGTAGAGCTCATCTACATTATGAGGCCTATTATTGTCTAAATATCAATTTGATCCATCAAAGATTGTGGACCGTAGAGTGTCCAGAAACTTAGGATACATACAGTTCACGCACAGAAACACATACCGATGTCAAAAAAACTTCATAAAACGATTATGATTACAAGACATCAAGTCATGTAATTCCGTCAAAATCTCGAGAGCGAATTTTTTCACAATAACTATACTTTACTTATAGTAAATTAAAAATGCTGTGAGGCCTTTCATCTTATGTCATCAGAGAATAAACAAAGTAAGAAATAAAAATTTAACATAAAGCTCTTATGTTACCTTCTTTTCTTAATTTGTTTACCCTCTGATGTCAGAAAGTGAAATGCCCCAGATCATTTTTTTCGATGGTTTTGTTTTTCCTTGTGGTTTAAATTTCATTGGTTACATTACGTGTTTATTTGTCGTGATTTTTCTCAATGCATATATATAACAAAACTTCACAATAAACACGAAAAATAAGAATCGATGATCAATCCACGATAAGAAATGGGACAAATTACTAAGCTCTTTCAACTGTAACAAGCAGTCTCTGTAAAAACACGACTCTGAAGAAGACCACCTGTTACGGTTGAAACATCTTAGTCTTTTCTATATATATATATATATAATATATATATATATATATATATATATATTCCAAAATTTATATAAACACAACTCTGTATATTATACGATAAAAAACTGTAAAAAACACGACTCTGAAGAAGACCACCTGTTACGGTTGAAACATCTTAGTCTTTTCTTTCCATTTCTTATTGTGGTTTGATCATTGATATATAATATATATAAATTCCAAAATTATATTCTTTTTGAGAATACCATGTGACATTAGTCAAAATTTCTAACGAAAACTTATTTTTATAATATCATCAGCAGAAGAAAAATTAATAGTTGACAAGACTGTGAGAGGTGGGGTGAGTTCCTGTGCTGTGTGTGTGTGTGTGGATGTACGTGTGCCAATAAAATAAAGCTATATATATCTGTGGAAAATAAATACATCAAACGACAAACAAATGACATAAGCTCCTATCAATAATATGATATGTTTCTTCAGAAACTGGAAAAAGAACAACCTACTTCAGTAAAATGTTGTAATTCACTGGTTTCTTTAATTAATTAAAAAAAAGTTGGTTATATTTTCGTGCAATCAATTATGTTGTAAACTTTTAGTGTATTGTGCAGAAATTGACTTCTTTCAGTCCGCATCTGCATGGTGTTCACCATGGTGCTCTTTCATGATTGGCTTTATATTCAACTGACTATTATTTGTAATGGAGACTGATCCTAACGATAGTGAGAAAATGTTTTTATGATTTGGAAACCGTTGCAAAAAAATATATATAATATGAATTATTTAAACAATATTCGCAAAAAAATAAATACATTGCGTTCGTGACCATAAACATCTGTATAGGGTAAACATTTCTAAATGGTTAATGTAAACTGAATGTGTTACATTTATTATTGAAATGGCAAAAGGATTTTTTATTTATTTTTTTGCTATATAATTACAGTTAAACCAAATTATATAATATATATTGCTGTATTAACTAAACAAACAAACCATGCATATAAGAACATTTGTGTTGACAGTACTTTCTTTGTGGTTAGGCAGTTTTAATGGCTTCTGGTAATAAATTTTGGAGCACAAAGCTTCTGACAACCATAAATGGTTTCACATTATTCTGTTTTTCCTAAGATTTATAGCTGGCATGAAAAGCTTTAAATTTGAAATATGGATACACGTTTTTGATTTGAGTGAAAATTTCATTCTCACATATATGGAAACCACACATTCAAACTGCTTCTTTATTGTTCAAAAGTAAATTTTACTCGTTATTAATTTAGAGTAGATTAAAAAAAATTATATCAAATAATAAATATTGAATCAAAATCATGTATCCTTAAAACGTATTTTTATGAAATTCTACTATCTTTTATAGTATTGCTACGATTAAATTAGTGTTAGTAGCTCTAAATATTGAAATTTTTTCAAATAAAAATTTGGTCCATTTAGTTAACTAAGAATCTAGTCATAACTAAAACGACCTGAATATTTAAGAAAAATAATCATGAATCTGTGAACCCAAAAATATTGAAAATCAAAGGGAGAACATATTCTATTACGAATAGTCATTTTGACAAAAGGTTGCTGCAAAATGTATTCATTAATATGTGAGAAATATAACCAAATAATACATATATGCTTTTTAAAGTAAGTCTCTTCTAAAACGTGACTTAGTATACATACAACAAGACTATGTTAAAGAAGGACTGTAGTTAAGTATATATATATAATACAATTTATCAGGACTCAGTCAGTTCTTCAGGTTCAAATTAAACTCTCATTGTCAACGTTTCGGTTTTTATTTAAAACCATTTTTATATTCGAAAGTATACAATTTTGAAACAGAAAAAATTAAGTATTTTATTAGAAATTTTTTTTTAAAAAGAAAACAATTTGTAAATCGTCCACAACAACTGTCTAGTTTTGAAATGAAACTAGTTTTTCATTCAAAATATTCATAGTAATACTAAATGTAGGGTTTTGAGAAATGATAAAAGTGGAGAATAATAAAAACAAACATAAATTACATTTTGGTTTTTTTATATGCGTCATCCTAGGCTAGTAGAACATAAAAAAATTATTTATGTTGATGGTTCTTTGAGTATTTACAAGCATGCTATAAACATCAAAGGTGTAAAAGAATTTGAAATAATTAAAAATAGAGAACACCAAAACATAATACTTCAATTTTATAGCAAAATTCCATGTTTTTTTCAGAAGTATAGCAGAGATAGAATGATCAATTAGTGCAGAATTGATTTCAAGTATCTAATTTTTTTTGTGTTATTGAAATTAACAATCATTTTTTATTAGTTAACTAATTATCATTTATATAATAAATTTAATTAATTGAATCAATAATAATTTATTTAATGCATTTATGGAAAAATCGACCACTCCACGTCGATGAGACTTCAAATTGATGCGACATTAGCCGTGGGTAACACGAGAATCGGTTACTGCCCGCCTGTTCATTGGTAACAACCTCTCTAATATTGCTTCTTCATGGTTCAAATAGTTGTTAGTCACAGTGTTATAAGTAAGCTATTTCCCTCGCAATGTAATAAGTTATACAACAACGGAAAATTGTTTAGTCAACACACAACTTTACTGTAGATAAATGAATTATCTATAAAATATGTCAAAAACCATTGAAAATAATTTAATTCCTAGTTTACTTTAATAAAGCTATCGTAAAAACGAATTAAAAAACTCTGTTGAGACGTGTTATCTAACTCACAGTTTAACAATTTAATTAAAAGTTTATTTTAACATCACTATTACATTATGTCAATTATAATGGTCATGTTACAGTTCAGTTGTCCAGAAACTACAAGTAATATGTAAAGTATGGTAGATGTAATTTTAACTGAAATGTAATATAAAAAATCAATTATATTTCATTTTAATTAATTAAATAATATTAAATAAGCAATAGCATTATGTTTCTATTAATATTGATATAATAACTAATATCAAATTAGCTGGTTGACTAATAAATATTTTGTTAATTCAAAATTTAAGTAATTAAAATTAATTAATAAATGTAATTATAATTTTTGTTATTAAATTATTGTGTTAATAGGCTTATTTATTTATATTAATACAATTTTTTTCTGGAATTTAATGTTTCTAAAACCGCCATAAAAAAAGTGGTTAAAATAAGTATTTTTCTGCACTCATACACAAAATAGGATAATGTATTATCTTTCAACTCACTTTAAAATAAAAGAGGCCTGACAAAGAGCTATATGCTTGCCAAATGTCATATATATTTATCAAAGGTGCTAATTGTAGAGTGTTTACTAAAGAGACACCCGCATAGCATATACAGATAGCAAACATCATCAAATATGCATTTAGAGGATTTTAAATGTGAGAACTCGTTTTTTTTGGATTGAAAAAAATTAATTTCAATACTTTTTTACTTTACTGTAAGTAAAGTATAGTGATCGTGAAAAAATTCGATCTCCAGATTTTGAGGGAATCATACGTTTTGAGGCCCCAAAAGTTGTTTTATGAAGTTTTTTTGATGATGTCTATGTGTGTGTGGTGAGTGTGTATCATTGCTTGTTACCACGCTACGGTCCAGAATCTTTGATGGATCAAGTTGATATTTTACACAAAAATAGGCCTCATAGGGAAGAAGATCCCCACTGTTTGGGAAGAATTATGCATGACGGGAAAGTCACTTTTTTTGCCAAAAACCGGTTTTTTAAAAACATTTTTTCCTCCTAAACTGATAACTCTAGAGTTTTGATATTTTGGCATTATTATCTGAATTATTTTAACGAAAAATATATTCAGAATTTTAAAACAAAGGAAAATTTTTTTTATTCAATAAAATGTAAAAATTTGTACTTATAATTCAATCTCAAAGCATGTGAGAGCGATACAAGCCATACCAATTGACGTATCAAAATGAAACTATGCTTAAAAATAGAGCATTATATGAAAAATGATTTGAGAAAATTTTTTTAACATTCCATTCACCAAAAGGGCGTTAAAGTACGATTTCTGTTTTCAGAAAATGTTTTTTGACGCTAAACAGCTCATTAAAAACTCATTTAAATTTGACCATAAATGGAACAAAAAATTAGCAATTCATAAAAAAATATTTATGAAATTCAATAAAGCTATAAAAACTGTTTGTTTATCCTAGACTAAGGGATCACCTGCTATATTTGTCGAATTTTTAATATTTTTTTACAATGTTTACATTGACTTAGAATTTTTTCAGTAAACTCACTGATATAATATCATGTTTAGAGGTATAATGAAAATTTTTAAGTGATTTAACGACTTATATGTGATGTAAAAAGAATAAAATTTGTATATGTAAAAAGTCAACAACGATAGAGCATATGAAACATATAATCTCGGATCTTTTTTATAGTCTGATGGGTTTTCTAACAAATTGTTCTAATCAATTTATATGTTGCACAATACTAGAAAGCTTAATTTCAGATGCTGATTTTTTTCGTTTATGAATAACATTATTATGGGGTAATATTGAAGTTTTGGAATGACTTTTATGTCCTATAGAAGGGTTTCAATGTTTTTGTCCAATTTCCAGTTTTTTCACTATTCTAGTCTAATAGTTCATACCATTATTTTTAAAAATTTGGAGCTTCCGGCTTTTAAATTTAAAATTATACAGAAATGTTGGCTTTGAGCTTGATTTAAGAATGCAAAAGTGGCTAATTACCAGTATATATTTTTTTAATATACATTTACAGCAAACTTATAACAGAGTACAGCACCTGGGAAAAAATAACATTCACTCAGCGTAGATTGGTTTTTTATGATTTTTTACTAAGGGAATGAAAAGTGAGTTTTTAAAAAACTCTAGCATACAATAAAATTCCCAGTATAATAATTTGATAAAAGACCAAAAATGTAGAAATTATTTAAATTAAAAAAAAATTTTAAAAATATAAAATGAAATTATCCTACATCTTAAATTAAAAATTATCTGAAAGCGACATTTTTTCTTACATTTTTTGACATTTCAGACAAAAACTTTGTAATGTTTTTAAAATACTTAAAATATTTCAAGTTTTAGATGGGAAACTTTGCCTTAAATCTTCACTGTAGAAGGAGGTCAAATAAACTACTCGTACGTAAGTGATCCACTGGTTATTAGAACAAAAGCGATGTTCTCTTGTAAGAGTAATATCGTAATACAAAGTCTACACTTGCGCTTTTCAAAAATGTTATGACTGCTGTAGTTACACTAGTGATATTGTAGGAATCAGTGGTGTGATATACAAAACTATGCGTGTATGTTGATAAGTGGATAAATCACTATCAGTACTACCTCCAAGAATGAAAAACTAATAAATCTTTTCCAATTAGACATTTAAATTATGCCTAAATGGGACATTATATATTATATACCTAAGAAGATTAATATTATGTTGAAGTTAGTAATGTGGTGAAGTTAACTGTAGGCCACTCCAGATTTTTTCAGTGAATTGACTCAAATAAACTATAATATAGAAGAAGGTCAGATAAACAGCATTCACTGGCACTATAGTGCTATAGATGGCCATGTATGAGATCCACTGGATGTGGTAGCAAACGTCATATTCTCCTCTAAGCTATTATTTGGTAGTACGTTTTTTTGCTTTCGCTTCGCCACAATGTTTTTTCTATACTATAGTAATATCAAGAATATTATACCTATCATTTGTGTGATAATCAAATATTAGTATATATATCTGTAGAGTCTCCATATGTATGAAACATTATTATCATCTGCCTTATAGACATTTACGTTATGTTTAAACGGAAAATTATATACCAAATAAGTTTGAGAATATATTTACTTATAGCATAGTTAAGTCCAAAATGTTCTACATTTAAGCTGCGTCATGTGGGTGTTTCTTTAATTGCATAGTAATTAAATAAACCATCCTCTTTGTAACATGATATATTGAACTTTCATGCCCACTCAAATTCAATTTGTGTCAAATAGCTGGTACAGAGGGCTTGGTAATTGATTTAATATAAATTTATTTTCAAAGGAATTATTTTCATTTTTCATAGAAAATTATCACTAATAAAACTCATACGCATTCTCACTTAACATCGTTTTAAAAAGTTATTAAATATTAAAACTGTGGAATTCATTTAATGAAATTAACCTTTGAAAATAACATTTCATAAGATAACAACCTTTAAAGTATAATTGATATTAAAGTATAACTGGGATTAAAAAAAAGTGGGGATTTTCATCCTGGACTAATCGATCACCAGCTATATTTGCCAGATTCATTTTTCATTTATTTACATTGATTTGGAAAGTAGGAATATTTGTATGTTTTAAATGGAAAACTTTGTCTTAAATCTTTAATGTAGAACAAGATCAGATAAATTATGTAAATGATCCAATAGCTATTTGTAACACGAAATCTTCACTTTCGCTTTTCAAAAATGCTATTACAGCGGTAGTCATTGTGATATATAAAAATAAGCGTGATATTGATAAGTGGATAAGTCATTATCAGTACTAGCTGCAGGAATGAAAAACTAATAAACCTTTTCCATTTACACATTTACATTATGCCTAAATGAGAGATTATAAATTATATACCCAAGAAGTTTGATATTAAGTTTACTTATAGTAAAGTTGATTGTAGGCCACTCCAGATTTTTTTTAACACTATGTTGTAACAGAAGAAGAAAAGTTATATATATATATATATATATATTCAGGTAACTCACCACAAAATTGATGGCCAGTCAATGCCATCAATAGGGGGAGTCCACCAATGGAGGATGAAGATGCTGGAGTGATAGAGTGGGAACTCATAGAGAAGAATCCAACAGGGCGGAACACCGGAGTGGGACCAGAGGACTTCGTGCTTCCAATTGGAGAGGTGCGAGAAACTCCAGCAAGGCCAGTAGAGAGGAGGCGCCCTCGGTTCGGGAGGTCGATGACGTCGTAGACAACAAGAGGAGGCAGTTGATAATAAAAAAGACGACTTGCCCACCTTGACTGCGTTACGAGGAGGTACGGCCCACTCAGAATCTCAGAAATGTCGGGAGCGTGTAGTGCGACAGACCAGCAACTTTCTCGGCCCTGGAACAGCGGGTGGGTAGAGGGGGGGACACCTACGTATACGCCGAGTCGCAGGTCTTCGAGAGCGCGTGCACAGGCTCCTTCAGGGTAGACCCGCAGGAGCACCCCAGGTACGTATATGTCTGAGGAAGTTGGAGCTGATAGAAGACGAACGAGAGCAGAGGGAAGTCGTCTTGGCCTACCATAGGGGGAAAAACGAATCACAGGGAGTCGACGGACGTTTGGAGTCTGCGGAGGTCCTATTTTGGCTGGGCATGAAGCGATCAATTAAAACTCTCTTGGAAGAGTGTCAGATGTCAGCGCAGTAAGTATGACCGGCAACCACTACGGCCGCCGCTACAACCTGCGGAGCTACCGGCGGCTTACGGGGAAGTGGTAGAAGCCGACGTGTTTAATACGATCACCAGCTCTTCCTGACAACGATTGACAGGTTCTCCAGGGTGGCATCAGCATGGAGGCTGCGAAATAAGTCAGCCAGAAGCATTAGCGCAGCCCTTCTACGTTTTTTCGCTGCCTACGGGACCCCCAAAGTTTAGTCCTCGACCAAGGGAGGGAGTTCGTCAACAGACGAATTAAGGCCCTGTCCTGGAAATGAACGTCGAACCTCATTGGACAACGGTAGGCACCCGAAGTCCCTGGCATGGTGGAGCGACTACATCGACGTTACTAGAGCACCTGCATCTCCTGTCGGAGTCAAGAGGGTACGTCGGAGGTGAAGCCATGGCCAGAGCTGTCACGCCTACAATGCAGCTATACACCGGCAACCAAGGAAGCTCCGCAGCGAGTCCGATCGGACAAAGTACATGGCCGTCATGCGAACTCGGAGCAGGCAGGCACAGCGCAGAGGGATCGCCACATATAACGCCAAGCAGGCAGACGTGCCCACCTCTATGGTGGCCAAGGTACATCGTCTACATCCGAAATACACAGAAGCGCCGGAAGTCGGACCGAAGTTTCGGGGCCTTATGAGGTGGAGGCCCTCCTCCCACGTCAGAGAGTTCGACTGTGGCGCCTGGGGACGGACACAACTAAGTTCGTCATATACACCTGGAACAGATACGTCCATGCGGGCCCCGCAAGCGCCCCCAAGAATGAACAGCAAGTTTTTCGTTCCCGTTGATTACCAGGAGGACTTCTTGTTTATTTACACAGTGTGTTTTTGTTTTTTATTATTGTTCTCTTTTGTTTATTTACATGGTGTTTTTTGGTTTTGCTATCGGTTTCATTTGTTTATTTACACAGCGTTCCATTATTTTTGTTATTGTTATTATTGTGACTAACACCTGTGTACGGGGCCCCATGGACTAGGGGGGTTTAGTTAGCGGAGAGTGGAACTCCCGCGAAAGGGTTGAGTCCATGGAAACGCCCTCCACTAACAACTGTGCACCAGCTGATCCATTAGTAAATAAAGATAAGCCGGCAGTCTATGCTGAGACGTGCCGACAACCGTTACTTTAAATTGCTTTTTTTTAAAACCTCTTCTAGTTCTCACCCTAGTTTAAGTTCGGCTACTTGGTTGTCCTTGCCCCGAATATGATGCACCTCAAAGTCATATGCTGCTAAGCGCTCTTTCCACCTTGTGACCCGCGACGATGTCTCCTTCAGACCTCGGAGCCAGGTGAGGGGTTTGTGGTCTGTTCGCACTTCAAACTTCTGTCCGTACAAGTACGGCCGGAAGTGCTCTACGCCCATACGATTGCCAGCAGTTCTTTCTCCGTTGCACTATACCGGGTCTCTGGTCCTGACAGCTGGCGGCTTGCATATTCGACGGTTACTGTCACGTCCCTGCCCTGGGATAGGACTGCACCTAGTGCGACATCACTTGCGTCAGTCTCCGACGAACTTCTTATCCAGATCACTATTTTTATGAAATTCTACTATCTTTTATAGTATTGCTACGATTAAATTAGTGTTATAGCTCTAAATATTGAAATTTTTTCAAATAAAAATTTGGTCCATTTAGTTAACTAAGAATCTAGTCATAACTAAAACGACCTGAATATTTAAGAAAAATAATCATGAATCTGTGAACCCAAAAATATTGAAAATCAAAGGGAGAACATTTTCTATTACGAATAGTCATTTTGACAAAAGGTTGCTGCAAAATGTATTCATTAATATGGAGAAATATAACCAAATAATACATATATGGCTTTTTAAAGTAAGTCTCTTCTAAAACGTGACTTAGTATACATACAACAAGACTATGTTAAAGAAGGACTGTAGTTAAGTATATATATATAATACAATTTATCAGGACTCAGTCATTCTTCAGTTCAAATTAAACTCTCATTGTCAACGTTTCGGTTTTTATTTAAAACCATTTTTATATTCGAAATATACAATTTTGAAACAGAAAAAATTAAGTATTTTATTAGAAAATTTTTTTTTATAAAGAAAACAATTTGTGAATCGTCCACAACAACTGTCTAGTTTTAAATGAAACTAGTTTTTCATTCAAAATATTATAGTAATAAAATGTAGGGTTTTGAGAAATGATAAAAGTGGAGAATAATAAAAACAAACATAAATTACATTTTGGTTTTTTTTATATGCGTCATCCTAGGTAGTAGAACATAAAAAAATTTTATGTTGATGGTTCTTTGATATTTACAAGCATGCTATAAACATAAAGGTGTAAAAGAATTTAAATAATTAAAAATAGAGAACACCAAAACATAATACTTCAATTTTATAGCAAAATTCCATGTTTTTTTTTAATATAGCAGAGATATAATGATCAATTAGTGCAGAATTGATTTCAAGTATCTAATTTTTTTTGTGTTATTGAAATTAACAATCATTTTTTATTAGTTAACATAATAAAATAGTTAATTGTTATATTTATAAATAAATTTAATTAATTGAATCAATAATAATTTATTTAATGCATTTATGGAAAAATCGACCACTCCACGTCGATGAGACTTCAAATTGATGCGACATTAGCCGTGGGTAACACGAGAATCGGTTACTGCCCGCCTGTTCATTGGTAACAACCTCTCTAATATTGCTTCTTCATGGTCAAATAGTTGTTAGTCACATTGTTTATAAGTAGCTATTTCCCTCGCAATGTAATAAGTTATACAACAATGGAAAATTGTTTAGTCAACACACAACTTTACTGTAGATAAATTAATTATCTATAATTATATAAATATTTCAAAACCATTGAAAATAATTTAATTCCTAGTTTATTTTAATAAAGCTATCGTAAAAACGAATTAAAAAACTCTGTTGAGACGTGTTATCTAACTCACAGTTTAACAATTTAATTAAAAGTTTATTTTAACATCACTATTACATTATGTCAATTATAATGGTCATGTTACAGTTCAGTATAAATCCTTGTTACAGTTCAGTTGTCCAGAAACTACAAGTAATATGTAAAGTATGGTAGATGTAATTTTAACTGAAATGTAATATAAAAAATCAATTATATTTCATTTTAATTAATTAAATAATATTAAATAAGCAATAGCATTATGTTTCTATTAATATTGATATAATAACTAATATCAAATTAGCTGGTTGACTAATAAATATTTTGTTAATTCAAAATTTAAGTAATTAAAATTAATTAATAAATTAATTATAATTTTTGTTATTAAATTATTGTGTTAATAGGCTTATTTATTTATATTAATACAATTTTTTTCTGGAATTTAATGTTTCTAAAAAGCCATAAAAAAAGTGGTTAAAATAAGTATTTTTCTGCACTCATACACAAAATAGGATAATGTATTATCTTTCAACTCACTTTAAAATAAAAGAGGCCTGACAAAGAGCTATATGCTTGCCAAATGTCATATAATTTATCAAAGGTGCTAATTGTAGAGTGTTTACTAAAAGAACACCCGCATAGCATTACAGATAGCAAACATCATCAAATATGCATTTAGAGGATTTTAAATGTGAGAACTTTTTTTTTGGATTGAAAAAAATTAATTTCAATACTTTTTTACTTTACTGTAAGTAAAGTATAGTGATCGTGAAAAAATTCGATCTCCAGATTTTGAGGGAATCATACGTTTTGAGGCCCCAAAAGTTGTTTTAAAGTTTTTTTGATGATGTCTATTGTGTGTGGTGAGTGTGTATCATTGCTTGTTACCACGCTACGGTCCAAATCTTTGATGGATCAAGTTGATATTTTACACAAAAATAGGCCTCATAGGGAAGAAGATCCCCACTGTTTGGGAAGAATTATGCATGACGGGAAAGTCACTTTTTTTGCCAAAACCGGTTTTTTTTAAAAACATTTTTTCCTCCTAAACTGATAACTCTAGAGTTTTGATATTTTGGCATTATTATCTGAATTATTTTAACGAAAAATATATTCAGAATTTTAAAACAAAGGAAAATTTTTTTTATTCAATAAAATGTAAAAATTTGTACTTATAATTCAATCTCAAAGCATGTGAGAGCGATACAAGCCATACCAATTGACGTATCAAAATGAAACTATGCTTAAAAATAGAGCATTATATGAAAAATGATTTGAGAAAATTTTTTTTAACATTCCATTCACCAAAAGGGCGTTAAAGTACGATTTCTGTTTTGAAAAGTTTTTTGACGCTAAACAGCTCATTAAAAACTCATTAAATTTGACCATAAATGGAACAAAAAATTAGCAATTCATAAAAAAATATTTATGAAATTCAATAAAGCTATAAAAACTGTTTGTTTATCCTAGACTAAGGGTCACCTGCTATATTTGTCGAATTTTTAATATTTTTTTACAATGTTTACATTGACTTAGAATTTTTTCAGAAACTCACTGATATAATATCATGTTTAGAGGTATAATGAAAATTTTTAAGTGATTAACGACTTATATGTGATGTAAAAAGAATAAAATTTGTTATATAAAAAGTCAACAACGATAGAGCATATGAAACATATAATTCGGATCTTTTTTATAGTCTGATGGGTTTTCTAACAAATTGTTCTAATCAATTTATATGTTGCACAATACTAGAAAGCTTAATTCAGATGCTGATTTTTTTCGTTTATGAATAACATTATTATGGGGTAATATTGAAGTTTTGGAATGACTTTTATGTCCTATAGAAGGGTTTCAATGTTTTTGTCCAATTTCCAGTTTTTTCACTATTCTAGTCTAATAGTTCATACCATTTTTTTAAAAATTTGGAGCTTCCGGCTTTTAAATTTAAAATTATACAGAAATGTTGGCTTTGAGCTTGATTTAAGAATGCAAAAGTGGCTAATTACCAGTATATATTTTTTTAATATACATTACAGCAAACTTATAACAGAGTACAGCACCTGGAAAAAATAACATTCACTCAGCGTAGATTGGTTTTTTATGATTTTTTACTAAGGGAATGAAAAGTGAGTTTTTAAAAAACTCTAGCATACAATAAAATTCCCAGTATAATAATTTGATAAAAGACCAAAAATGTAGAAATTATTTAAATTAAAAAAAAATTTTAAAAATATAAAATGAAATTATCCTACATCTTAAATTAAAAATTATCTGAAAGCGACATTTTTTCTTACATTTTTTGACATTTCAGACAAAAACTTTGTAATGTTTTTAAAATACTTAAAATATTTTCAAGTTTTAGATGGGAAACTTTGCCTTAAATCTTCACTGTAGAAGGAGATCAAATAAACTACTCGTACGTAAGTGATCCACTGGTTATTAGAACAAAAGCGATGTTCTCTTGTAAGAGTAATATCGTAATACAAAGTCTACACTTGCGCTTTTCAAAAATGTTATGACTGCTGTAGTTACACTAGTGATATTGTAGGAATCAGTGGTGTGATATACAAAACTATGCGTGTATGTTGATAAGTGGATAAATCACTATCAGTACTACCTCCAAGAATGAAAAACTAATAAATCTTTTCCATTAGACATTTAAATTATGCCTAAATGGGACATTATATATTATAACCTAAGAAGATTAATATTATGTTGAAGTTAGTAATGTGGTGAAGTTAACTGTAGGCCACTCCAGATTTTTTCAGTGAATTGACTCAAATAAACTATAATATAGAAGAAGGTCAGATAAACAGCATTCACTGGCACTATAGTGCTATAGATGGCCATGTATGAGATCCACGGTTGTGGTAGCAAACGTCATATTCTCCTCTAAGCTATTATTTGGTAGTACGTTTTTTTTGCTTTCGCTTCGCCACAATGTTTTTTTCTATACTATAGTAATATCAAAATATTATACCTATCATTTGTGTGATAATCAATATTAGTATATATATTGTAGAGTCTCCATATGTATGAAACATTATTATCATCTGCCTTATAGACATTTCGTTATGTTTAAACGGAAAATTATATACCAAATAAGTTTGAGAATATATTTACTTATAGCATAGTTAAGTCCAAAATGTTCTACATTTAAGCTGCGTATTGGGTGTTTCTTTAATTGCATAGTAATTAAATAAACCATCCACTTTGTAACATGATATATTGAACTTTCATGCCCACTCAAATTCAATTTGTGTCAAATAGCTGTTACAAGGGCTTGGTAATTGATTTAATATAAATTTATTTTCAAAGGAATTATTTTCATTTTTCATAGAAAATTTATCACTAATAAAACTCATACGCATTCTCACTTAACATCGTTTTAAAAAGTTATTAAATTTAAAACGTGGAATTCATTTAATGAAATTAACCTTTGAAAATAACATTTCATAAGATAACAACTTTTAAAGTATAATTGATATTAAAGTAAATGGGATTAAAAAAAGGGGGATTTTCATCCTGGACTAATCATCACCAGCTATTTCCAGATTCATTTTTCATTTATTTACATTGATTTGGAAAGTAGGAATATTTGTATGTTTTAAATGGAAAACTTTGTCTTAAATCTTTAATGTAGAACAAGATCAGATAAATTATGTAAATGATCCAATAGCTATTTGTAACACGAAATCTTCACTTTCGTTTCAAAATTGCTATTACAGGGTAGTCATTGTGATATATAAAATAAGCGTGATATTGATAAGTGGATAAGTCATTATCAGTACTAGCTGCAGGAATGAAAAACTAATAAACCTTTTCCATTTACACATTTACATTATGCCTAAAAGAGAGATTATAAATTATATACCCAAGAAGTTTGATATTAAGTTTACTTATAGTAAAGTTGATTGTAGGCCACTCCAGATTTTTTTAACACTATGTTGTAACAGAAGAAGAAAAGTTTATATATATATATATATTATACTTATATTCAACAGCAAAATGTAGTCATTTAATTTACATTGTATAGATAAAAACATATACTAAAATTACTACTATTTTACCAGTTGATAGGAGACAGTAAAGAATAAAGTAATGTAGCTCAACAAAGAATATATACAACAAATGAATTATTAATATTCATCATAAATCCACAAAAAAGAGCTATGTGATATTCCTGGTAATAAGATTTCTTACAAATTTATTCAATAACAAATATTTGCAGTCACTGGAAAATTTAACGTACAGATATATTAATTCTACAGATTGAGTTACAATATTTCAATCACCACTTCTCTCGTAATACTCCAGCAGGCAAAGAACCCTTAAAAACGTTCAGAAGTTCAGATGTACTTTAAATTATACACCTTTTCATCTCTACCAGGCAAACAGCTTTTATGATTAAAATAACTTCTACCAAACATATATTCTTACCTACTGACTCGTGATACAGTGCAGTGTATGGTCAACGAGAACAGGTTGACATACACTGCATCAAACACCCCTTCTCGTGTTACCTCCTACCAGATAAACAACCCTTAGTAAAGATCTGCTGGACAGATACACTGATTAAAAATTCTACTTCTTCTGCTTTCCCCACTACTCAAACAAGCCTCGAGATATATAACAGGTTGGTGTACGGTGCTTAAACACCTATACTACTGTACTCCCGCTTTAAACACCCTCTTTAAACACGCTTTCCAATACCAGTGGCTAAAAATATTAATCCCCACAGACCCTAGAAATCATCTCATAAATATAGAATATAAAAGAGACTTCCTAAAGATTCAATATGGTTGTCCCACGTATGCTTTTGCAGATTCTAGTAGTCAGTAGCACTAGTCATATTGAGTGTCTCTTGTACTTCAAAAGATAAAAACAATTACTTCAATTTTGCGTTCTAATTATAGAACATCCAGAATTTATATACTAACAATTCGATTCTAATATATATGACATAGTGAACACATATCGTGACACAAGGAAATATTTACGTTTGTAAAATAAAATCTACTCCATTTTAACAAAAACTACAAACATTAAACACAGTACAGTTTTCTATTGATCAAGTACAATCTTGATCAATAATATTCTCATAATAAAGCTATTTCATTTCACTGGGCAAGGTTTCACGCTTTGTATAATCTCCTTTGATTCAGTTTGAATAGTTTGTGGTATCAGTGATAAATTCTTGTATTTACTATAACTATGACATATTTTTATTAGAGTACAGTTTATAATTACAAGATTTAATCTGATTATTTCTTTATTGATTCAAACTAATATAAACTTGAACCGTTTTTCAATATGATATTTAATAATATGCAGTGTCAGATCTTTAAGTGAAACTTAACTTAGTAACTGGGAATGCTTCAATTAAATAGGCTTAAAGTAAAGGGCTTTGAGTTTTTATTAATGGTTGTAAACTGGTCCTAAATGAAGTAAGAGATGTACTCTTTAGTGTTGGAATAATCCAGCAAGCATTTCACTGCTGTGAACATTACAGGGAACAGAAGCTTAACGAGAAAACTTGAAGAGTATTATTAAAACTTACATGGTTAGAGGTATTAGGGAGGATTACCTAGCCACTCTTGACAGAGGATTTAATAAAAAGCCGAATATTCTCTAAACTACACGGCTTATAAGTTTTCCAATTTATCCTATTTATTCACTTCGCGTTTCAACACTTGCTTTTTTAATTCAGACAGATTCATGCCACACCAAAATGACATTAATACTATAAAATATACTCCCATAAGCACTTCAAAGAGATCTTTATAATGTGATTTAAAATAATAACTATTTTATATAAAGTATATAAACATAGTTATATAAAGTATATAATATAATTTATTTATTATAATATATTATATTTATAAATACGAGTATAATGTAATTTATATAATTCTAAATAAATAATATACATTTTATATACTTCAAAGTATAACATAAAAACATAAATATAAATTTGCTTTTATTTAGTCCTGAATGTCCAAGAACGTCAAATTAAATGGTAAAATAAATTTTAATTACTGATTGTGTGTCCCGCAATATTTATAAACACAGACATACATTCGCACACACACACACACATTAAATATATATATATATATATATATATCTCATTAAAGATCTTGCCAACATTAAGTTTAGTATGTTTCCTACATACCTTTTCAAGGTTTCGAATGCTACCTTTCCATCTCTGTGGTACCATATAAATTAACTCACCGATTTTTTTATCTTTCATTGTATTTTTCATATTACATTTCCGACGTTTCGGTCTACGTTGACCATTTTCAAGGATTATATATACAAGGTTTTTTTTAAAACAATTCTAATAAATACTTATTTACAATACAATTACCTCACTTCATCAAAATCTAATATAAAAATTTTTTAAAAAAATCCTTAATAAAATATAACATTTGACAAAATTCCCTCAAACTTTACAAAAAAAATACTAATATTATTTTTAAAAACTTTAAAACTGGAAAAACAAAACTACATTAATTTCCCTTTTTTTATCATAATATTAATTTTCACCCGTGTATTATTTTCTGAAAAACCAATGTTTTTCCGCTTTTTTCTTTATGCTTTTATTATTTCATTGTGTGTTTTTCGGTCCTCCGGCTCAACATTAATCTCTAAAGTGTTTTGTAGCCAATTGTGTTTTGGGCTCCGTCTCCTAAGTGCAATTTTCTGTAACAATTATTTTTTGAGTTGTGTTTTTTGTTGTAGGTTGTTTAATTATCATATTTGCTGTGCAGGAACTCTTGTAGTAAATACTAATATTTAGCTTGTCTGCCGAGTTAACACATGTTGTATTTCTTTTAATTATGGCCTTCAAAATTCTTTCATCCTTTTTATATTCATTAGAGAATTGATTCTTATAATACACCGTTTGTATTCTTCCTTCTTCACCCAGCTGATGCTCTTGATTATTGTTTGAATTTATATTCTTCATATATTTCCTTAAAAATTGTCGAAGTGTTGGTTACTATAACCATTGTTGACCAATACTTGTTTAATCCTTTCTACTCTTGGTCGAAGAGAAGCCAGTCAGACGATGTCTTGAATGCTCTATGATAAGTGCTTAATTGTTCCATCTTTATATCTTTTGGGCACTCATTTTTGTGCATTTAAATAAATCCTGCATGCGTTGGTTTTACATAACTGAGTTTCTTATTTCCTGTAATTCTGGTTTATTCTTACATCCAGAAAGTTGATATTATTGTTGACACGAATTCCTTTGTGAATTTTAAAACTGATGCCTCTTCAAGTGCTTTTTTTAAACACTCAATTTCTTGTTCGTTATTCACCACTAAGAAGCAATCATCAACGTAAGGGCAGTACACATGGGGCTTGACTATAGATTCTTGTTTAACACACTATTCTCTACATGGCACATGTAAAAGTTTGCAAATGTTACTCCAAGGGGAGAACCCATGGCAACGCCATCTATTTGATAATATAAGCTCCCATCAATATGTGTAAAAGGTTTTTAGTTGTGCAACTACGAAGTAAACTTTCCAGAATTACTCTTGAAAAGGGAGGAGGGGTTAGAGTCGGATGTTCATATGCTAAATCACAAATAATTTCAATAGTTTTTTCTACTGGAACATTTGTGAAAAGAGTTCAACTCTAGAGAGGCCATGGTTCCTTTAGGCTCAGTGGCTCGTATTATTTCTAAGAATTCATCAGTGGATTTAAGTAGATACTTAGCAGGTAGGAAGGAGTAATAATTTTTTTAGTGCTTTAGCAGTACCATAAGTGGGTGTATTAACTTGAGAAATTATTTTCGTAAAGGGTTACCTGCTTTGTGCGTTTTGACATTACCGTATATTAACCAGGACTAAATTCACCTATGATAGGCTTCAGAATTTTCTCCTTCTTTCCTTTATTAGCTTCTTTAATTAGCTTATTAATCTCAATTTTCAATTTATTGGTAGGGTTTCGAGAAATCTTTTTAAACTTAGTACTGTCTCCTAATATATGGTCTAACTTTTGTTTATACTCACATTTGTCTAAGATCACAATTATATTAGCCTTCTGCCTTTCTTATAACAATTTCATTGTTAGTTTCGGAGACTTTTAGCAGCTTCTTTCATTTTCTTAGTGAGTACTATGCTGTTATATAACCTCTGCGTTTAGTTGCTTCAGATTTTAACTGATCCTTAATTCAGGTTTAATCGTGATGAACTTTTGTTCTTGTAACTCAATAACGAATTATACAGGATTTCAAGCTCTGTCTTCTTCCTTATACCATTAAACTTGCTCTTAAAATGGCATCTAGTGCCAAGTGATAAGAATTCATGCCATTTTTCCGTAAGCTTATATTTAGACAAATTCAAATATTTATCCGTTACTTGTGGTATGCACATTCTACCACCATACAATTATGTAACTTCCTTGTTGTTCTACTAGTAGTTACTCTATGTTCTTGATCATTTAATTCCTCAATTCTTTCAAGTATTTCTTCTTTCAAAACCGATTATCATTCCAGATTTAACTCTTTTTTAATATCGGATATTGTTGTTTTATATTGTGATATACCTGTTATTTGTTTTTATTTAAATTCAAAATTCTTTAAAATATCTTGGTGAAACTTTGTTAAAGGGGTCTGAAAGAATTGGATATTGGGACAAAGACCTTTTTTAAAAACCTATTGATTTGAACATAACAGGTAAACAATAAAAAACAAATATGTTAAAAAAAGATTTAAATCATGGAATGAAAACCAGGTTTTGAAAGAAGAAAACTTGAAAGAATTGAGGAATTAAAGAACAAAACATAGATAACTATAGTAGAACAACAAGGAAGTTACATAGATTGTATTGGAAATGGAACCAAAGTCGGATAAAATTTGAATTTGTTAAAAAAGCAGGAAAAGGCATAATTTTCTTACATTGGCACAGTGCCATTTAAGAGCAAGTTTAAGGTTGAAAAAAAAATTGAAATTGATAATTGTTATTGAGTTAAAGAAAAAAGTTCACACATTAAACCTGAATTAAAGGTAGTTAAAACGAAGCAACTAAACGAATTTTTCATAACACATAGTACTCCTAAGAAAATAAAAACTCTAAAAGTTCCAACTAACAATGAAATTTTTAAAAAGGCAGACAAGGCTTTAATTTGATCTTAACAAATGTGAGAAAACAAAATTAGAAATATTGGAACAGTCTAATTTAAAAAGATTTCTGAAACCCTACCAATAAATTAAAATTGAGATTAATAAGCTAATTAAAGAACTTAAAGGAAAGAAGGAGAAAAAATTTGAAGCCCATGGTGAATTTAGTTGGTTGCTTCTAATGTAAAACGCAAAAGAGGTAACCCTTGAAAATAATTTTAAAATCACCCAAGGTATGTAAACATAAAAAAATTATTATCCTTACCATGCAAGTATTATTAAACCACTGATGAATTCTTAAAAAAAATAGGCCCGAGTAAAGGAACCATGGCCTCTCTAGATGTTGAATCTCTTTTCACAAATGTTCCAGTAGAAAAAACTATTGAAATTATTTGTGATTTAGCATATGAACATCCGACTCTAACCCCTCCTCCCTTTTCAAGAGTAATTCTGGAAAGTTTACTTCGTAGTTGCACAACTAAAAATCCTTTTACACATATTGATGGGAGCTTATATTATCAAATAGATGGCGTTGCCATGGGTTCTCCCCTTGGAGTAACATTTGCAAACTTTTACATGTGCCATGTAGAGAATAGTGTGTTAACACAAGAATCTATAGTCAAGCCCCATGTGTACTGCCGTTACGTTGATGATTGCTTCTTAGTGGTGAATAACGAACAAGAAATTGAGTGTTTAAAAAAAGCACTTGAAGAGGCATCAGTTTTAAAATTCACAAAGGAATTCAGTGTCAACAATAATATCAACTTTCTGGATGTAAGAATAAACCAGAATTACAGGAAATAAGAAACATCAGTATATGTAAAACCAACGCATGCAGGAGTTTATTTAAATGCACAAAGTGAGTGCCCAGAAAGATATAAAGATGGAACAATTAAGGCACTTATACATAGAGCATTCAAGACATCGTCTGACTGGCTTCTCTTCGACCAAGCAGTAGAAAGGATTAAACAAGTATTGGTCAACAATGGTTATAGTAACCAACACTTCGACAATATTTTAAGGAAATATATGAAGAATATAAATTCAAACAATAATCAAGAGCATCAGCTGGGTGAAGAAGGAAGAATACAAACGGTGTATTATAAGAATCAATTCTCTAATGAATATAAAAAGGATGAAAGAATTTTGAAGGCCATAATTAAAAGAAATACAACATGTGTTAACTCGGCAGACAAGCTAAATATTAGTATTTACTACAAGAGTTCCTGCACAGCAAATATGATAATTAGGAACAACCTACAACAAAAAACACAACTACAAAAAACCAATGTAGTGTACAGATATAATTGCACTATAGGAGACTGTGAGCTCCTAAAATCGAGCTACATTGGTTCTACGACGACAACACTTTCACGCAGACTTACGATGCATCTCGCAGCCGGAGGACCGAAAGAACACACAATGAACATACATAAAAGCAGGCTAAGTAGAAAAATGCTGGAAGACAACATTGAAGTATTATATGCAGAAAATAATCACACGAGGCTGCATATAATTGAATCATTATGCATAAAGGAAAAGAAGCCGAACATTAATGATCAGTCCTGTTGTTTTTCCAGAATTTTAAAGTTACATTCGTGAAAATAACTATATAGTGATTTAAATAATGTTGTGTAAATGTTCATGTAGGGAATTTTGTAGCAAACCTGTTACTCATGTTTATTAAAGGTAGTGTTTTTTAAAAGAATATTTTATTATTAGTTATGTTTGATAGAAGTGAGGTAATTGTCATTGTAAATAAGTATTTATTAGAATTGTTTTAAAAAAACCTTGTATATAGAATCCTTGAAAATGGTCAACGTAGACCGAAACGTCGGAAATGTAATATGAAAAATACAATGAAAGATAAAAAAATCGGTGAGTTAATTTATATGGTACCACAGAGATGGAAAGGTAGCATTCGAAACCTTGAAAAGGTATGTAGGAAACATACTAAACTTAATGTTGGCAAGATCTTTAATGAGGTATGTTTAAAAGAAGGTCTGCTCCCAAAGTATACCAATATATATATATATATATATATTTTATATATAATATATATATATATATATAAAAATTTCAAATTAATAATTATCAACCGTTGGATAGAATAGGTGTATAATGTAATCGAGATTTGGTCAATTTTCCAGGATCAAAATCAAACTCTCAATGCCGACGTTTCGGCTTTAAACCTTTTTCATAGGCAGAAGTCAGAATTTTTGAATTAGAAAAATTATGAAATTTACATTATATAAAATGAAGTAACAATAGATAGTGAACTAACATCTTAACTGGTCAAAAACTTGGACCAGACATTCTGGACCAGCAGTCTGGTCCAAGTTTTTGACCAGTTAAGATGTTAGTTCACTATTTATTGTTACTTTATTTTATATAATGTAAATTTCATAATTTTTCTAATTCAATAATTCTGACTTCTGCCTATGAAAAAGGTTTTAAATAAAACCGAAACGTCGGCATTGAGAGTTTGATTTTGATCCTGGAAAATTGACCGAATCCCGATTACATTATACACCTATATATATATATATATATATATATATATATATATATATATATAAATTAAAGTTTATCATGACTCAGTCAATTCTTCAGGTTCTAATTAACCTGTCATTGCCAGCGTTTTGGTTTTTATTTAAAACTTTTTTCACAGGGATAAGTATAACATTCTGAAACAAAAAAAACTAAGTATTACATTAAAGATTATTTACAAAGAAAAATAGTATGTGGATTTTAACAATAGTTTTTTTCCTTTCTAAATTATATTTAGATTTCATAAATGTTTTTTCTCTGAGCTGGGCCACTGTGTCTTTATAGTTTCTATCAATAATACCTTTTAATTTTTCATTTGCCTTTTCATTACAATTTCTAATAGCCTTATTGATAAGATTGATGATTATACAACAAATTGTAACCTTGTTTTTAATATTCAATAAATTTTGCTTAAACGGGTTTACCACTTTTGCCATTTATCTATGAAAAGGACTATTATATATAACTAAATGAAATTGTTGTACTGAATTATTCTTGCACTGAATTAACATAATCACTAATAATTTTCGGAAATATACTGTTATCACGGCATTTTAACAAGAAAAATCATCGACTTGCTTCCCTTGTTAACTATGGAACTTCGCCACTTTTTTAAACACTCACTCATATCACATCCATATGTTCTTCTTAAAACCTCATAAAAACCCATAATTATTATCCCAAATATCGTATAAATATTGATAAAAGTATCGACCGTGAAATAGAAACAATACTAAAGTTTATCAGGACTCGGTCAGTTCTTCAGGTTCAAATAAAACTCTCATTGCCAACATTTCGGTTATACTTCTGCCTATGAAAAAGGTTTTAAACAGAATGAAAAAAAAAACAGAAACGTTGGCAATGAGAGTTTAATTTGAACATGGAGAACTGACCGAGTCCTGATAAACTTTAATTTGGTTTCTATTTCACGGTCGATACTTTTATAAATATATATATAGTCTGAGTAGTCCAAGTATAGTTATGAGTTTTCTTTTAATACCATTAAAATTGTGTTATTTAAATGTAATAAATACATAAAAAATATATAATAATTTATAATAAATAAGTATATTATTATTTTATTTGTAGAATTGATAGATATTTATAGCATATATATATATTTTTAATTTTATTTTAATTTGTTGATATTGTTGAATGTTTATAATTTGTTATGTTTTGAATGATCTATTTTATTTAATGAATTGTGATATGGTTGATTAAGACCAAAACATATTGATGTATACCAATAAAAATGTTGTGAACTTGTATATCTTGTTTCTTGTGTATGAGAATCCTATGTGTATATATACACACAGGAAATTATTTAAAATTACTTGATAGCTAAATAAACTGAATTTTACAGTAGAAACACACATATAAAAATCACAAAAACTCACTTCTACAATTCGACTATCTTATCATAGAGTGGAAATATGCGAGTCACTCCGCATCAATGACCAGCAAGGATTGAAGAGAAGCCTCATTGAAGAGGCTTTCAATCAGTATAGCCAACTTATGGAGGGCGAAGGCGAGTATGAAAATTGTTTTGTACATTTTTTTTTTTTTTTTGGAGATGGCTGAGGGACTTCAATGTCTGTTCTTCGATGATGATTCCTTGAGGGAATATTGTACTTACCATTGTTTTGACTACTCCCAGTCAGATGAATCCCGAGTTTCTTAATAAACTCAAGAGTAACCCGGCAGGATCATTGCATACTTTGCCGATTTCAGGCCATAATTCTAAACTTCAGATCTTATTGTGAGGCAAAACTTCACATTCAAAAAACAAAATGATGTGCTGTTTACCCTACGAAATTGCATTTTCTACAGAGAAGCTCTTCTGTAATGATCTCCAATCTATATAGATGTATTTTAAACTAATGGTGTCCTGTAAAAAAACCTACCATTTCTTTGAGTTGACTTTTATTTAGCCTTAATAGGTCATTTATCGTTTTTGTGGAAGGTTTTTTTTGATCATTAACCTTGCAAGTTTTTGGTCGTTACTGAAGTTTTACCATTTTTCATGTTTTTTTAGAATCCAGTCTTTAACTTAAAGTTCTCTTCTTGATCAGTCTGACAACTATTTCATTGCCTTATTCCACAGTCACCTAGTAAGGTTCAAATTGTCTGTACAAGCATTTGTATATATATATATATAATTTATACTCATCTTTATTCATGTTTTTATTCAGTAGTTACCCTGAAAAAGAAATAAGAGATAAATTATAGAGAAGCTGATGTGAATGTTTTATTTCTTAGTTTTATGTTTTTAGTTAACAGGTCATGTAGTGCAGTTCAATGTATAAAATTGTCTAACTCTACGATAGGTAATTCCTTCATATGGTGGTGGAGGGCACTGTAAAAATTTTAGTGTTATTGATTCAAGCTGAAAAGAGGGATAGAAAATATGACAAATATATTATACATGAATCTAAGATATAAATTATTTCAGTCTGCCTGGTTAAGATAAAACTCCCATAAATAGAGATTCCGCATGGGTATGTCTAGCGATAAAAATTTTAAATGCATCTGTTCTGCACTGCATATACTATAAACTGATATTTTATATACACCAAAAACTCTTCAAAATCTTAATTCCACTTAGTATTTTTTAGCTTAATTTTATATATTTTAATACAGTTTTACCTCAACTTACGAAGATACTGTCATGCGAATATTTATTCGACGTACATTTTAAACCAAAATTCGTCTCGACATACGTAGATTTGCCCAAGACACGATGTACGATGAAGCGTTGCATAGTGATCGTAATGAAATGAGTGGAAGTAAAGCAAAAAAAAAAACAAATCGAAAGTGAAGAATTTTAAGGTGAAAATTAAATATTAAAACAAAATAAAAAGACACAACATTAAAACATATAAAAATACTCTTCCTGCACAAACGGAATATGGTACCTTTAGTTTTATGCTTAGTGAAGTATGAAATATAAAACAAGAAAAATAATTAAGCTAAGTTTTATAGTGCAAATTAGAGTGAATGTTAAGGTATACTCGCACCTTCATCAACTCTACCTTCACGACCTCCGTATCCTCCGACTTTTATCTACCAGTCTCAAGGATAAGCCAATGTTTTTTGCCTTTTTTATTATTTATTTATTTTAAGTCTAACTTAACAGATTTATTTTTATTTGTAATTGTTATTTATACCCAGTAATTGCAGTATATATACGATTCATTTAGGTTGTTAAACTGTGGAACAGATTAATCAAATTATAATGTATTCTTATGAAAAAATTGGTTTTAACATCCTACTATTTCTATACCCAATGTCGGTCCCGGAACTAAATAAATTTTGTAAGTCGAGGGAACAACTGTATTAAATGTTTTTTCTGTAGTTTTGCTAGCCATATGGACTAGGTAATGATACTAAATGCAACACTGACAAATCTTGATGGTTGAATCTACTACATAATGCATGGTTTAATAAAATGATAATTATCATTTAAAACTGAACAAAAATATAGACAGCAGTTATTTAAAATAAATTAAATAAATTAGCAGTTATAAAAATAAATCTTTATAATAGTTATTTTTTACGAGCATACAATTATAAAATTTAAGAAACACCCAAAGAAATATATTGCATTTTATAAGCTTGCATAATTTAACTAAAGTGTTTAAACTCTTGAAAAAGAGTGTAAATATTTAAGCAATTGTTTCTTGTCTCTTTACTCTGTTTAACCTTTTCTTCTACGCTTTCACTCTTTTTAAAATTTCATTTCATGTGATTGATTTTAATATTCAACGGCTCAATCTTAATTAAATTAATTTCTTTATCTACTCTTATATATCTTTTTACCTAATTTTATTTCTACTGTTTTGTCAGCCAGTTGGACTAGGTAATTATAATAGGTAACTATGATGAATATATGTATAGGAAATTATAACAATCTAAATGGAATCCATTGAATCAATTAAGGAAATGG
Organism: Hermatobates lingyangjiaoensis; assembly: GCA_026182355.1. Taxonomy (NCBI): domain Eukaryota; kingdom Metazoa; phylum Arthropoda; class Insecta; order Hemiptera; family Hermatobatidae; genus Hermatobates; species Hermatobates lingyangjiaoensis. The sequence continues at coordinate 6,565,042 of JAPFBL010000883.1, read as the reverse complement.
ATATTTGATGGATAAATCTGTAATGGATTCATCTGTCTTCATCCTATCTGGTAATTTGTAATGTAAACACAAAAAAACTTCATAATCATAAGCCATAAAAATACTCTTTCTATTCAAAATGTGTCCTGAAAATTATAATATTGTATATCCCAAACATTATTTTTTTTTCTAAAATCAAGTAGCAGTCTTTTGATAATTAAATAAGGCATTCTGAGGCAGCAAAAATGTTTTTGAATCCTTTACAGTTTGATAATGTTGTTATAATTTAAATATTGTTAATATAACAGATATATCTGGCTTATAGAGATATTAATCCCATATATCTGTCATATTATCCCATAAATTTAATTTAATTGAAAAAATAGAATTACCAAACAGGTAATAAAGGATAAAAAATATGAAAAAATTCAAATGCTTAAGTCATATATCATTGAAGAAGACTTTGAATAATGTAGCAATTGTAGAGTCGGACTGCTATTAAACAATTGCAAAATGAAAAGCAATGTTGGAACAAAAATCAATTTAGCCGCATTCTAGGAGTCTTTCCTCTAACAGCTTACGGATGAGAGGTCATTTGTTCGGACCATTAACCAACAACTGATTCTTAAATCACGCAATTGAATTTACTACTAATGTAATCTCTGCACAGCGTTTAACATCACATTAATGTTATTTGGTTATATAGTTATTTATTTTATGTTTCTTATTCTATAATGAAATGAAGTTTTGTGTAAATTGAACCATTCAATAGTTCCACTCCAAATGTGTCTAGTAGTTAAATTTATATCCTATTTTATATATATATACACTTTTTCGATGAAAATACGATCCGAAATGGACAAATACAATTCAATGTACATAAATTATATATATAAAGTAATTCTTCTATTAGTTCATTGTCCTTGCTTTTTTTTTGTTTTATAAAATCCATTCTATGTTATTTAATTATTTCATTTATTTATTCTTCTGTTTGTTATTTTAAGATTACATTTTATTTTTATTAAAGCTAAGCTAATTTACTCGTACTTTTTACCACTTTATACATCCTTTGTTCATTCCTATAGTTCTTCGTATTTATTATTTTTTTCTTATTCACTGTCCTATACGTAATTTTCAATTGATTGTAAGAAACTTGCCCATTTTGGCTTTCTATAAAGCCTATATCACAATTTAAACCCTGGTTTATACTCTGAGTAAAATCTAATGAGTGTGATTGTTTGTGTACTTTTTTTCAGTTACTCACTTAAGTGGTGTTCATGAATCAACCACCTTGCTGTGAATCAGACTGCTTTCAATGAATGCTCATTTAAACGTTTTTGGTCAACTTTTATGGAAAAATATGCAATAAATTCGAATTTTTTCATTATAGGTAAGTCTCTGTAAATAGTTTTGGTTATTTTTTAGTCTGTTTTATTATTTTAACGAGTATTATTAGTTGTACAAGCGTACAAAGAGTCAGATCTGAGGTATTGTATTTAATGATAACTTATTATTTATATTATCATAATAGCATATGCTACTTATATGCTCCACATAAAGGTATAAAGAAGAAAATATTTATATAATTTTTAATGAATAGCATTTCTACAGAAGGCGTAGTCTTATTCGTTAGAGATTCTAATTTTAGAATTGATTCATGAATAGATGGCGGACAAAGGGCTCAATCCCTCCCCGTTTTGTATTTCATCTGAATGGAGTCTTTTTCTGAATTCTGAATACATTCAGCATTGATATTAGAAATGTTTAATATGAGTCTATATTATAATTGAATAAATCCATAAGTAACATTTTATTAAAGATAAACCAGAGAGGAGTTTCAACGTAACAGAATGATAGTATATTAGTTAATACTTTGTAAAGCTATTTTTCCGATTTACATTATTACAAAACCACCATAGGATTATATTTATCATTTCTCAGAAAATATCTCAAAAACTAAAGAGAATCTTCATCAGTAGTTATAAATTTTGTCTTACTCAAGGTAATTTGACGATTTTTATCATGAGATTGACATCCTACAAATTCACTTCCAACTAACTTACCTCATCATCTAAAGATAGGATGTTTTTCTTCATCTTTATAAAAAAATATATAACCTTTGCTTGATTCCAACTGCGGTCTTTTCTTATCAGTCATTAGCGCAAAAACCAGTGCAAACAACTAAAAGGAAACATCCGTTATAAGCTGAATATCAATTTAAAGAAAATTTAAAAAGGAATATACTATGTGTTTTCAGTGACCAGTAGATCTCTTCATAATATATTCTCTCCATAAATATACCGATGAAACAAGAATATTTCAAAACACCTGATTACACAAAATTAAGCTACCACTTAATTGTAGCTTAATAGCTTTTACGAGTGTTTTTTAATGCTTACTAAAACTGCTACTTATTTAGAAGTGCACCTTCTAAATTCAATACCCATTCTGGCTCTCGATTCATTTAAGTGTAAGGTAAATAAATCTGAGTACAAGAGGACTTTAAGCTGTTGGTCCCGAGCCTATACGATGTCAGGTACTCATTAAAGATCCCTACTCTCAAATACACTTGTATTAAACAAAGTTTAAGAATCCCAATGTGGAATCAGTTTTCTAACACTTTGTGTGGAATCACAAAGGGCCAATGTTCGGCCTATGTATGTCCCTTGTGTGAGGGACAGCCATTGAAACTTAACCTGACCTAGAAGTGCCCGTTCTTACAATTACTAATTAATTTCCTTTATTAGTTCATATTGGATACTATACTGGTTGTTCGCCAACAAAAAGCTACTTTTTTCTTAGTTATTTTTTAATGATAATTATTGTAGAGCCATTGTGAAGAAATTGGTGCTTTTCTATAATATTTAACATTACAAGAATAAACCTTCTATGATTTTAACACATTGCTTATGACAGACATTTTTGGAACTAATGACATCATAAGTAAGTAATGCGGTAAAGGTTTGCTCTATTGATAAAATGAGTTCAATATTCTGATTAAACATTCACCAACCACACAACTAATGATTGTAAAATCATTAAAAGCACTCTTCAGTCAGCCTACCTGAAGAAGTACTATATTGGTGATCTCATATTTCTTATATAGCATTGAAAAAAAGAAAACTATTTTATAACCATTTATAAATTAACAAAATTAACAAAAAGGCATCACTTGTGTGTGTTTCTTTTAAACACACGTAGTCATTTTTTTTATATTATAAATAGGAATCAAATATATCAGAGGTTCCGAATTTCTTTAGAGATGGTACAAGTATTCGTACCTGAGTTTAAGAAATGGTTGAGGATGAGGCAATAAGTTGTTCACGGAAGGTTAGGTTGCAGTGGTAGGCTTACAAGGAAACACACAAAGGCTGAACATTGGATCATTGTGAGCCACTCAATCAAGATTGATTCTACATTGAAAGTCCTAAAATTTTCCTAACTCCAGTGTATTTATAGTAGGGATGCTTAACAAATATCTGACATCGTACAGGCACAAGGACTGATGTTTTAAAGTCTTCTCCGAGGGACTACGTACTGGGAGTTATTCACCTCTCATGTGAATATATCGAGAGCTAGAGTGGGCATTGAATCCCAAACCTACTAGTACATAGGATAATATCCTAATATTGGACAATAGGATAAATATACAATAGGTTAAATATAAATAGACAAGGAAACAATATATAGCATTAAAAAATTCTCTATACTTATTGCAATATGTTGATAAAGATCTGGGAAAATTAAAATAATTTCGAGTAAAGCATACGATAAATAAAGCAGAAGAGACACAGGAAGTGAGTATTGAGAAGCAAATAAAATAAAATTTGATGAAGGAGAAGGGAGTATAACGAAATATAAGAATAGTATTCGGAATTTTGTAAGATAGAAACAAATAAGTAAATGTTATCTAACTTTGATAATTACAGATTACAACTGCTTTAGTGATATTATAAAACAATTAATTTTTTTTAAAACATTGAATCCAAGGTATACTTTTTAAAATCAATTTTTTTATAAGCCATGACTTACTTTAAGGGTTTTCTAAAAGACTTGTTCGTAATTCATGTTAGTGTAACTGTTAATTTAAAGAATGAGGGTTTAAAGTGGAGACTTAGGAAATCAGAAAGACTATTGATTGGAGTTGTAAGACAAAAAGGAGTTAGGGAGCAAAGCCAAGGCCACTTAAAAGCTCAACTAACAAGTAGACCAAGTGATTGAGGGGTTTGCTGCGAGGGAAGGTGATTAGAGTGGATGGAAGGGCCTCACCTTTTTGCTTCGCCACACTATCTACTTGATACAGACCCATCTGTCAAACCCCCAACTTGCCTATTACCATCAATTCACCCAGCTCTTTAATCTAAAAACACTTTTTGCTCCTTAATTCGAATAAAAAGTGTTCCATTATGTCTGTGGCGAAAGGTGGTCCGAATTTCAAATTACCTTTCTTAATGAGACTCTCTTTAAATATTCATTCGGGGGTTAAAACATAATTAATCGCAACATTATCAATTAGTGCACTTAATCCTGATATTCATCCCCAAAATCATTAATTTAGAACTATTTTAATTATGTTTTGTAATCATCAACTTCCCGATGACACTTTAAGTTTCATTATATTACTGCCATCAGTTCTCAACAAACTGTGATTCTTTCTCTTGAATATGTACTACCAGGAATATGAGAGAAAAAAACAAAAGCCAAACTTTCCATCAGCTTGGATGATAAAGGCAATCGCAAAAACTCTGCACTTCTTTTCATACCACTCCCAGATGATTTCAATCTGCCTTGTGCTTTCACTAGAGATATTTCAAATCTTTTTATACTTCTTATGCAGTATCAATGAAACCCAAATCATCACAGTTCCTTTCCTTTCCTTCGCCTGTTGTAAGTGAGCTTAAATTTGAGAGCTCACCATATAATCTTCCTTTTGCCTGATTTAGTAGAGCTATCTATCACATGATATGAAAATGGAATCCATAGATAGTTACATCACCCGACTTACTACCAATGAAGACAACAAACAACCTACTCATCCGAACCTCCTTGTACAAACTCTAAATCCTGTCACAAACCTTCCTAAACCTCACTGAATAATTACTTCAGCCACCGACTATCTGACTACCATCCCAATTAATGACTAAAAACATTGAAAACCATGACAAACATGACCACATGACCGCGAATACGACATCATTACTGTACAGACTAACTTAATATCTGACATGAATTACTGACGTTCTAAGTTATAGTATGTAGCACAGTAATCAAGCAGTAGAAGGCCTCTGGTATGGAACTGTGCACGGATATATTCGTTGGTCGTTGGTCGTTGGTAACTATCACCAAGATGTGAAGGCCTATAAGTGTGGGCTTGATAATCAATAAATCAACATTTTAGTTAATTATTATTCTCACCACTATATTCTCCACTCTATTTACATTAAATTACAATGATTACTATTCTTAAAAAACATGTACTGCTTGATTTTTGATAACATAATGTTATTATTTAACAGGTAGTTATTTCATTATTGTGTTACACATTTGGTTTACTTTAATAAGTGTGTTATATATGAGCCAGTTCCTTTGAAAATTGTGTAAGTCCATTTTGACAAAAAATTAGATAACTATAAAAATGAATACAATTTACTATTAACTTTTTATTTAAAAAATTTTTCTAAAACGAATCTTAAAATTTTAAATGAATTTTAAGATATTTTTTTGAAGTAGTTCATGAATAAAAAGTTCATAGGAAATTGTATTCATTTTTATTGTTACCTAATTTTTGTCGTATATATCTCATTGAATAATTTTCTTCATTAGTTTTCTCTAAGTTTTATTATACGTTGATGAATATTTATTAGTGTAGATACGACATATTTTGATTGGCCAGCAGACATCTTCAGGGTAATATGTTACATATTATAAAAATGTAATATGTTTTGGGATAGAATATATTAAAATACTGTTTATAGGTTATTTCTAATACTAGTAACTATGTATCGGAATTTAATGAAGGACTGTCAAAGCCGGTGTCAAAGTGTCAGGTGAAATATGTTCACTATATTTCTTATATCCAACCACACAGCATTATCAGAGTTTAAAACAAAAAAATATCCAAATGAATCGATAGGACTTCAAGAAGTGTAGTTTAGTCAAAATATGAAATTCTTGTTTTTTTTGCATTCCTGTGGAAAAGTAAATCTTTATATGTCATTAGAGAAATAAAACAGATCAAATAAATATCTAATATTTCGACTTTTACTGAATGTATACGAACACCAAACACCAAATTACATATCGGAACAGCTGCCCAGATGTTATAACATTGGGATTTTTAGCAGGGATAAAATTTACACTAATGTGTATATTTTGGGTTATCAGGATGATTTGTGACCACAGTAAGTATAGAGGGGTGGAGAGGGCTATTATAGGATTTAACCTGCCTTGGCCACCTGGACTGAGGCTGGCCTGTGCAGGCTAACCACGTATTAAACTAACTGAAAAAGTAGTCCGTAATCCCACTCCTCAATAAAGTTAATCTTATTAACAATATACAAGTAACCAATTTACTAATGTTTATACATTTTAAAAAAACTTGTACATGTTGTGTATAATTTATATATTATTTGTTTTGTATATAGTTTTCAAAAGAATATAATATAATAATTTATTTTTATCATGATAATTTTTTTTCAGAAATGTAATAATTTTTGAGATAATCTTTGATGGTAGAACATTCTAAAATACCCTGTTTAAATTTTCCCCCTCTTTCCCTCTTCCTTTTCAGTGTCATACAAGATGTCGTTTATCAATTTTTTCAGTATGAGTCAGAAACTGACGAATACCACTTGTTTTGGTAGGAAGACTTGTCACATTTTTGTGTTTCTTATTGTGATATCGATGTTGTATATATAAATTGGGTTTTGAGGATTAGGTTCAAAAATTAATACTCCAAATATTCGCTGATTTTTCACTAAAAATTGTTCAGCATTGTAAAGCCTTTTTTATAAGAAATCATTTATAGCATTTAGCTCTTCTTTTTATAAGATCTATTGTCAAACATGAATTTAATTGACATATAACTTTTTTGTAACAAAGATTATACACGAAAAATTATTCAACACCTTTATAAACTTATCACATGAATAACTTATCCTATGTGATCCTTGATACAACGAAATTACAGTCAATTAAATTTATTTTTGACAATAGATGTTACAAAAAGAAGAAGAGATGTGCTAAATCTTGTAAATAGTCTCCTTCAAGAAAGCTTGAGAATTCAGAATAATTTTCGGTGAAATATCGGCGAGTAATCTGGAGTAATTAAGTTTGGACCTAATCCTCAAAATTATGTTTTGTATTTGAAGAATCAGTGTTCAATAAGCTGTATGAATATATATAGAAATACTTAAAATAAACTGTGAGACATAAAAAGAAACGTAACAACATGACTAACTTTTTAATATTTTAACCGTTATCGCGGTCGTTCTGAGGAGAAGTGAATTGACGTCGTCCACAACGATCTATCACGTTGTAAACGTTGGACATCTCTCACCTGTCCTACTCTTAATTCTGAGTCTTCTTCATGTCTTTAGTTAATCTTAATTCTTACCATACTACAACCCTTCTCCTGCATCTCCAATGACTACCTATGTTTACCTCTTAAAATCCACCCAATGTGATGCTTTCTACGTTGGTTTGGCGATGAGTAATTTGGAATCCCCAAAGAGTAGTCAAATCTCTGGGGATTCTGAATATGTTTACCGGCTCAGTGGAAGAAAAAACTAGCAACATTAGGAGTTCTTCTATAAGGTCTAGCTGGTTGAAAACTGAAGCAGTAGAGAAGGAGGAGACAATGATAGGGTAAAGTTCTTTTAAAAATATACTTAATTTATGACCAGAGAAATAGTTTGTTAGGAGTGATGAAGTAGTAGTGGTATTTTTTCAATTGTTGGTTAAAAAGTTAATATTGGCAGGGATGACCGGCTATTAATGAAGTTAGGGGTATAACCGCGCTTCCTGGGATAGATTTTTTATTATGAGGAGTGTGACATCTATTGTAATGGAGATAGCTTTCGGCGTTGGTTGGTTTAATATGAACAAAAGTCAAAAAGGTTAAGAGTGATGTAAACATCTAAAAAGTTAAGTTATACATATACATAATTAAATTAACAAACAGGAAACACAAAAAAGAGACTAACACTCACGATTCTTGATGTTTTCGGCTGTCTTACAATCTTTAAAAGAGAAAAGGAAAAATAGCAAGAAACACAGGAGTAAAGGCGTGAAAACGTCTACTAACCGATACAATGTGTTTGTATTATTTGTTTTCCTCAATTAATCGCAGTTTGCTCTGCAAAATCAGCCAAATTCAATCCAGCCTGGAAACAAGGAAATTTAGAAAATTATATGTTACATCATTCTTCAGTTATTTATAATACATATATGTAATGCTGGCGATTGAAATGATTAATTCCTAGTCTTACTAATTACTAAACGAGTATAAATAAGTGAATGAATAGGAACATTTTCAAGAAATTTGAGTGTTTTGTTGTAGAACAAAAAGGATGCGAAAAGTTCATGGATAATTGAATTTACCTCCATATAAGATTTGATGGTAATGTAACAAAGTGCTTGTGTGAGGAAGGGATGCCGATTGCGATCTCACACTGCATAAGTAGAAATAAGAGGTGTGAATTAGCGCCGCCAGATCAACAAGCATATTCCATTAGCTCATGCTGCTGCTAATGGATACGCAGTTATGTTACGGCCTGTTTTAAGCTCCGAATTACTCATCTCCGGAGAATGCTTGAGACTTAGTATTTTACAGCCATTTTTTTCAGATACTGCATTAATATTCTAGTATTAATAGCGGATTGTAAATGCCAATGTTATGGGAAAATAGTAAAACAGTCTAGGGAAATAGGAAGATTAATGTAATAAAGGTATTAGTTTTTATATTGCCCTGCCGCTCTCTTATGCTCAAGTCGTTTTTATTTATGAAGAATCGTATTAATTAATAATAATTATTTTTGTAACGATAATTATATTAAATAAACAGGAGTTGCTTTAATCATATTAAATTAATTATTTATTATGGATATTTGTTATGGTTTTTTGTTTCATATTCTATCACATTATTTCGGTATTTCATCCATATTCAAGAACAAAATTCTTAGCATTTAACCTTGAAGTGCGATTTTGGTGAGAATTGCACCCTACGTTTGAATAATTTTCAAGTGAAAAGTCATAACAGGAGCGTTTTTTTATAATTTGTGTGGAATTATTTCCACTAATATCAAACAATGGATTTTTTGTTATTTAAATACTTGCTGTTTTGCAAGTTCAGTGTTAACAGTAAGTTTAATATGAAATTTGGTGATAACTGTTTGATAGCCTGCTCACATGCACATATACGATAAAGACCAATTAGGGGAATATGTTATATTGGGTGAGGAAAACCCGAACACGCAATTCTTGAAAAAGAGATAGAGAAATTTTCATGGAAGTGCAATACTTTTGTTCCTCTATATTGCATATGGAAAATTAGTGAAAGTAAAAATACCAACCAAAAAAAAAAACACATCAAACTTCCATTTAAATCTGAGAACATTTTCCAATAAATTGAGTAGTTTGTAAATGCTCCAATTGAAAGCATTCTTAAAACAATCGGTTTTGTAGACTTCATTTAGCATTTATTCAAATATTTTGCTGCCATAAAACGTATTTATCAAATTTAAATTAAAACTTGTAGTTTTAAACAATATTTTGTCTTATAATATTTTAAATTTATTTAATGTTCATCCTGCAATACACGTTAAATTATTCATATTAAGAAGAATTTAATGTTTATAGATACACCAGAACATCAGGTATAAATTAGCACCTTTTTGTCATAAAAACACTAATGTACCTATCCCATGTTTCAAAACTGCCTGCCTACGAGGGAGATTGTTTTTCACTGGAAGTTTTTACGATTGTTAAATGTCATTAGGATGTCAAATAGTCGGGCTTGTACAGTGATCCGAATAATTTCAATGAACATAAGGCAGCCTCATGCGGACAGACTTCCTGAGAAATGTATTCAGAGAAACCCAGGAATGTATTCAGGAAGACAGACAAAAAAATCCGTTTTCGTAATTACTATAATATATTGCAGTCATCTAAACAATTAGCATGTCTATGTGATTAACTTCTTAAATGATATGACAAATATTTATCCCTTTAGTGTTTACATCCAAAAAATATAACATGCACGGTTATCATACACCATACCATACCTACATTTCTAACTTATAACCACATAAAGTGCACATTTTATATTTACTCAACAACTATTTCAACAAATCCGTCAGTACATTAAAGCAATAAGTAAGTGTTTGTCCAAGTAACTCATACCTTCATCTTAAATGACAAAAAATTATACAGTTCCGCCATATTAGCTTAAATAAGCAGTATATATTTGTACTCTATCAATATTATTTATTTCTGATTATTTTAAAATGCCTTAATGTCTAAAAAATTATGTTGTCAGATTAGGATATAAAAACTTTATACAAATATAAGGATTATTATTAGTTGGGTTGTGCGTTTTACGAGCTATTTGAATTTTCTAGAAGTCTGAAATTTTGGAAATATTTATTGCATCTTTCCAACGTAAGTTAGACGTTACACGAAAGACTTTAGTGTTCAGTTGAAGCAGCTTAACGAATAAAAAAATCTGGAGTGGCCTACACCCTACTTTACTATAAGTAACTTAATCTCAAATTTCTTGAGTATATAAAACATAACGTCTCATTTAAGCATAACGTAAACATCTAAATGAGATATAATTATTAGCCTTTCATTCCTGAGGTAGTACAGATAGTGATTGAAGGACATATCAATTTATAAGCTTATTTTTGTACATCACAAATAATTTCATTAGTATAACTACAGCAGTAATAATATTTTTGAAAAACCAAAGTGAACATTTCTTGAAACGATTTATTCTCCTACAAGAGAATGGCTTTCGTTCAAACAGCCAGTGGATTTCTTACATCGTTTACTTGACATCCTTCTACATTGAATAATAAAGTAAAATTTTCAAATTTAAAACAGGAAAATACCCTTTTTTTTCTCTGAAAAACATCTTAAACAGCGAAGAAAATGTTGTTTTAAGGTGATTTGTTAATTAAAGATCTACGATAATTATCATTATTAATCTCTAAACGAAAGATTCCAATTTTGAATTATCTTTTTTGGCTTTTAACAGAATTATTATACTGGGAATTTTATGGCTTCACAGTATTTAATAAGATCATTTTCCTTCCCCTTTTTCAAATAACATATATACGAATTTTTTCTGAGTGAGTGTTATTATTTTCCTGCACAATATTATTCCTCTTAACTCATATAAGTCAATAAACATTTTAAATTGTTCCTTTATAAATATCCATTTTATCTCAGTGGATTCACTCAAAAAATTTCTAAGTCAATGTAAAGAATGTAAAAAAATATAAAAAATTCGACAAGTATAGCAGGTGATCTCTTAGTCTAGGATAAACAAACAGTTTTTATAGCGTTATTCCTCTTTCCCGTAATTGAAACTTCATGATTTTTTTTTCTGAATTGCTAATTTTTTGTTCTATTTTTGGTCAAATTTTTATTATTTTTTAATGAGCCGTTTAGCGTCAAAAAAACATTTTCTATAAACAGAAATCGTACTGTAACGCCCCTTTAGCGAATGTAATTTTAAAAAAAGATACCTCAGCTCATTCTCCACATAATGTTCTATTTTTAGGCATAGTTTCATTTTGATCCGTCAAACAGTATGGCTTGTATCGCTGTCACAAGGTTTGAGATTGAATTATAAGTCAAAATTAATACATTTTATTGAAAAAAAAATATTTTCCGTTGTTTTAAAATTCTGAATATATTTTTCGTTTGTTGCATTTGTAACCTCAAACATAATGTCAAAATTTCATAACTCTAGGGTTATCAGTTTAAGAGAAATAAATGTTTAAAAAAAAACGGTTTTTGGCAAAAAAATGACTTTCCCATCATGCATAATTCTTCCCAAACACTAGGAATCATCTTCCATATGGGGCCGATTTTTGTGTAAAATGTCGACTTGATCCATCAAAGATTCTGGACCGTAGCGTGGCAACAAGCAATGCTAACACACTCACCCACCCACCCACACACACACAGCCATCATCGTAAAAACGTCATAAAACGACTTCTGGGACCTCAAAACATGTAATTCCGTCAAAATCTCGAGATCGAAGTTTTTCATGATCACTATACTTTACTTATAGTAAAGTAAAAATATACTGTCATTTCACAAGATACACTGTAATTCTCTTTTCCTATGATGCGATTAGCATAAAAATTACGCTTTTCATTCTTCTTAAGATGATGATTTTTTTTTTATTTCTTTATCATTTTTTAAACTTAGTGACCAGTATGTGTTCACAAGCCTTTAGATTTTCTCACAAGTTAAGCAAAAGTAGCAGTAAACTTGACTTTCCATTGCACATTACTGACCAACAATATGCCACTCACCCCTAATTTTGGATGTAATATAATTTATGCTATAAATGGTGTAACCTTTAGTATTGACAAAGTTTCGGATGCACACCCACTCATCTATTGCGCAAATAAACAATCAACCATCATTTAAAACTTCAAAAAAACCCAGTTTTTAAAACCCTATTTTTTAAAAAAAGCTTCTTTATATAGTATAACTTAACATTTTAAAAGCCTGATTTTTTTGCGTCATACTTACTATGTAATCAGTTTGAATTACCATTTCATTATTGTAAATAATAAACAAATTGAGTTAATTGTTACTATTTTCATTTATTCAACTTCACATACCGCTTCCAAATAGTCTTGTTTTGCAGAACTATTTCAAATGTTGCAATTTACAAATATAATTTGTCTCTCCCCAACTATCACTGACTGTAGCTCATTCATACTATTATATTTAATCTATTTCTGGCTATAGTGTTCATTCAGTATAGCATACTATTACTTTGTAACCGGTACCCCTTGTTTTCGTAAATGTTTTGCCTTAAGTACTCGTATAAATAAATAAATTTAAGGAATGACCTTATTCTGTAAATAATTTAACATTTATACAACAAAAATATAATTTTTTTGGAAGAAAAAATAAAATTTTTACTACAAAATGTAAAATTTCTGCTTACCTTTCATCTTTTTCATATAAAAAAAAAATATTTTAAATATGTGAATATTTAATAGAAAGAATATTTATTATTTGTATAGGCTTTCCCTAAACTAAAATTTTATGATGTAGAGTTGATATTTAGTGAAATAAATTAACTGTCATCTGCTACTTCGAGAGTCTCATCATTAATTAATCCAAGATAAAATGTAGTCTAAATTAATATGTGTGTTAGAAGTGCGATAGTCTGATAAAAGGCAATGCCTGAGACTTAAATAACCATTTGGAATTAATTTAGAGAAGAGGACAGTCGGTTATTTGAATAGTGGACGACCGCACGCGACACTGGAAAGGTCAGCCGGCACGAGGTCGGCGTGGGTCTGCACAAGCCGGGTCTGTTGTAGGGCGTGCTGTAGGACTCGCCGTAATACCCCTTTGCCACACCACCTGCTGCAAATCTCCCTCCGTCAGTCTGATTTATAACTCACATAAATATTAAATATGACTTAACCTGTAAAATTATCTTCGTCATTATAGTGTCGTAATTATATCCTACGTTAACTTCACATCTAAACCGATAAACCAAATAAGAGGTCAGCATTATTTGTCAAACCATATTGTTCATTACTTAATTTATAATTTTAATAACAATAATTTATTATTATTATTGTTTCTTGAAATTAAGTTTTATGTTTAGCATAAAACTATATCATTTAGACTATTCAATACTTTAAAATTATACAACAGTTAAATAAACGATCAATTAACATTGGCCCACGACAAATGTGCAAGTTGTAACTATCAGTTCCAAGACATGAAGCTACTGCTGAAAAATTTATATCCCGCTATAAATATGATCAGCAAGTTACAAAAATGCAACAACTAAAGCCTTAATGCAGAGTGCAAATATCCTGAATGATATTTTACATTTACCTCAAAAAAAAGAATAGGCATTTGTAAACAATATCTAACAAAAATTTGAAAATACTCTAAACCAGTATGTCTACAGCAAGAAAAACAGACAAATTAATGTAGAACCATCTGCAAATGTGAATAAATATTATAACTACTATTCAGGCAAACTACAAAATCTACGAAAGTATACCAAAAATAAAATAAAATAAAACTTCATCAATACTCGGTCAGTTCTTCAAGTTCAAATTAAACTCTCAATGCTAACGTTTTGGTATTTATTTAATACCTTTTTCATAGACAGAAGTATAAAATTTTAAAACACAAACACTAAGTATTACATTAGAGATTATTTTACTAAGTTAACACTTAGTAGATTTCAGCAACAACTGTCCATTTGGAGATTACTTTACAAAGTGTTATCTTTGTACTATTTATACTTATCTTTTTATCTTTGTTACAAAATTTTATACTTCTGTCTATGAAAAAGGTTTTAAATAAATACTGAAAAGTTGGCAATGAAAGTTTAATTTGAGCCTGAAGAACTTACCGAGTCTTGATAAACTTTTATTTTCTTTCTACTTCTCGGTCAAAACTTTTATCTGTATATATAGTCGTTTAGAAATCACTATGTTAAGCCCAATTATGAATAATCATTACATAGGTTCGGTAATTTAGTAATGTACTTGTTCAGTTGTCCCTATTCATGCAAATTTCCATAGTCTTAGCTTTAATGAATGTTTTAGAGTTCTTATACTAAAACGGGACCTCGACACAATAGATCTTTTACTTTCCAGAGCGTCTGGAAAAGTCCATAGATAGTTAGTAGCTGCTCTTTTACATCTGGGTATCAAATTATTCTGAGTTTATTAATTTTTTTAATATATTTATTTGTATATTAACTAAATTATTGTTTATTTTTATTTAATTATTTTTAGTGTAATACTATTAATCTTCTGTCATATATTTTATTTTTT